>RXPK01001015.1:0-83207 GCA_004143645.1 Protaetia brevitarsis | reverse complement strand
GTGACCACTTATTCAAAAGCTCTTTAATTCTCTTTACGAAAATATGTATAAAAAAGTATTTTTTTTAATCAGTAAGCTCAAAGTGCATAATTTACAATCTGTATAATAAAATGATTTGGATTTTACTTTATTTTAAATATTCAAAACGATAACCATTAACCTCCATTAGTACAATTTTGCTTCAAATGCTCTCCTGATATTTAGCAACATTTCTGGAGTTTTTCGTCGACATTCTTCTATATTTTTTAACGTAACTCTTGTAAGGAAGCTGAACGGCATACACCTTAGACATAAGATGCCCCAAGAGAAAAAAAAATCAAGTAGTATAAGATCCTGTGATCTAGCAGGCGATTTTATAGGCCCCCGACCAATCCAACGATCGCGAAAATGATGATCCAGAAATTGTCGTATTTCGGCAGAGTAATATGAAGGCGCTCGATCTCACTCAAACACTCATTCTCCAACAGATCTGGATTGTGCCCCAATTTTTCTGTGATCATAGGATTGATTTAAAGTTAGCTTGGTGTTCTCTATAAAGCCCAGTATCTTGCCCAGTGGAAACTTAAAAACCCTCGTGGGCTCCAATAGATCCTCTCCGAAATGTTTTTTCCTGAGTAGGTAGTTTTCCTTTCAATTCATGTACACTCGTTTCCTCCTGCAGTTCGCATCATCTCGGTTTATAAAAAGGGCGATCGTGCTAACATCGATAATTATCGTCTCATTTGTATATTATCTGCTTGTGCCAAGGTTTACGAACACTTACTTTATTCCAAATTATTTAGTTGCCTGAAACCCTATATCTCGGAGCACCAGCACGGCTTTGTATCCGGTCAATCAACACTTACTAATCTGGTTTCCGTAACGCAGTTCCTTAGCGAAGGTATTGAGCAGCGTCAGCAGATTGATGTCATTTACACTGACTTAGAAAAGGCTTTTGACAGTCTCGACCATGGGCTTCTTATATCTAAACTTTCTCTGCTCGGATTTTTCTTCTGTAACTAACTTGATCGCCTCCTACCTGGAAAACAGAACTTGTTTTGTTTTCTACAATGGTTACCTATCCAATAGTTTCATTGCCTCGTCGGGGTGCCTGAAGGGTCCATATTGGCTCCTCTCCTCTTTTGTGCTTATATTAATGATCTGCTATCCCTAAAAAAGTGTGAAGTTCTTTGTTATGCAGATGACAAAGATTTTTTGTCATATCTCTTCTCCTGAATACTCGTTTGCTCTTCAATCCAACTTGGACATTATTCATGGCTGGTGTAACTTTAATAAACTTCATTTAAACATTGAAAAATGTACCGTTGTATTCTATTCTAGAAAGAGCAATCCTATTATTTTTAACTACTCAATTGAACAGGTAAATATATCCCGCCAATTATTCTCTTGTTCGTACTAAATTGGAGTACGTGGCTGTAGTGTGGTATCCATATTACACTCATTAATCATCGTGCTATTGAAAGGGTTCAAAAACGGTTCTTGAAGTATCTGGCCTTCAGATCTACTGGCACTTATCCTCCTTGTGGCTGCAGTGTGGTATCCATATTACACCCATTATCATCTTGCTATTGAAAGGATTCAAAAGCGGTTCTTGAAGTATCTGGACTTCAGATCTACTGGCACTTATCCTCCTCGTGGCTGCGACTATCTTAACTTAATAAACAAGTTTAACTACCAATCTTTATCCGCTAGGAGAGACTTGATGAGCGCAAAATTTCTAGTTAGATTGGTTAATAACCAGAGTGATTGCCTAAACTTTCTTTCTCGGGTATCCTTTCGTGTTGTCAGAAGTTCTAGTCGCTGTGATGATACGTTCTGCATTCCTTATGCCCGGAGCAATACTCTCCTTAAAGCATAACTTACGCACATGACCCGTAATGCCAATCGTTTATTTGCTGATCCCTTTCATTTGTGAGTACCTTCTTTTTAGAGCCTATTAGTTTAACTTGCTCTTAGTTATTATGCATTACAGGGAATTTATATATTTATATGTATTTCTCTCTTTATTAGTTTAATTAGTTCAAGTAATTTAATTTTCTTCTGCACCACGATTCGCTTACTCGACCTGTGCTGTACAGTATCGTACCCGTAGTATGTAGTTGGAATACCACAAGTTGTTGGTTTTCACTTTACGGATCGCATTTATAGCCACTGCTTTCACATAAAGCACCAGCGGGGAGAGGCCCACAATGGTCTTCAAAGAAGTGGTCCCTGTATTATTGATTGCACCAGGGATTCCCAGCAATCTCTGGACAGCGGTTAGCAGCTTCATTGCGGAGGACACTTCTGTCCTTCTCCACCAGACTACTGCCCCGTATGTTATCGCTGGTCTTACTACAGCAGTATATAGCCAAAGGATCACCCTCGGCTTTAGTCCCCCGGTTTTACCAACAACTCTCCTACAGCGCTAAAGTAGTTGCGTAGCCCTGATCGTTATTTTAACAAGTGATTTTTCCAACTCAGTTTCGCATCGAGGGTAACACCCAGATACTTTACTTCCTTGGTTAATTGTAGCTCCTGCCCAAACAGTTTAACGCCGCCTAGGTAATTGAGTTTCCTCATGTTGGTGAAAGCAACCAACTTTACTCTTTGTGCATTAATTGAGGGTCTTTGTGAAAGACATCATTCCTCCACCATTCACAGTGCGCATGATATCTGCTACTACGCCAGGGAATATCCAGGGAATATGACAATATCATCAGCGAACCCCTGATGCGTCCATATTCCTTTGTCGTTTTAATGACCTGATGAGATCATCCACGACCAAGCTCCACAGCAATGGTGACATTACTCCCTCTTGAGGGCACCCTCTAGTGGTCCTCACGGCGATGCTTTTATCTAGTATTTGGGCATAGACCACTCTGCTTTTTAGCATGCACTTTATTTATGAAAACTAAATTATTACAAATCATCCTAACCCCGTGCTCCACCTGAAAAGGTACTACACGAGGCTACCTATTCTAAGTACTATATGGGTTCCATAACAATTGAAATGATCCTACTCTAACTAAATAACTTACCTATGATTTTTAATAACAAAAATATAATACAGTAGCCTCGCGACCATATGAATACTACTTTTGAGAAATGATAAAATATGTGAAATGTGATTAGTTCACATAATCGCGAGTCTACTGTAAATCAGTCAGCTATCAGCTATTATTAAATGCGCCCATGGAACGACTTTCGTTATCTCCCAGCATTCGCCAAGGACACTGAATATATATAATATACCTATATAAAATCAATGGCCACGGAGTAAGGGAAAACCATGGCAAAAACCTTACTCTGGGAGGATCTGGGAAGAAGTCCCACGTCTCCTCAAATTCCGACAGCCTTGCCGTTCTCGCGTAGCTGCTCCCTTTTTCACACATTCAGAAGTTGAACAGGAGAGATGATGACCTAAAAAACAAACAAAACAACAGCAGTACCTATTCTAATACTTAATAATAACTTAATCCTAATTATTCTAACCAAGAGTAATTAAATAAAGATTTATATTTTAAATATTTATAGTTACCAAAGGCGCCCTCTATGTCTAAAAACACTGCAAGGGCAACTTCTTTTTGATGTAGGCTCCTTTCGAGTGTTCCCACCAAAGTATGTAGGGCAACCTTTCCTGAGTACTATACTTATTTTTTGTATATTTACAATTTACCACTAACTCAATTTGGACAAATTATGAATAAAGAAAACTTAACTCCTGTTTTAGAGTTTTGTAGTTACGTATACAAACGTAACAGAAGGAGGTTTAGAAAAAGAAACGGATATGTCTTATACACAATATTATTTTGATTATTATTATTACTAGGGAGCGAAAAAAAAAAAACAAGACATCAAGATTTTTCATTTATTTTTAATATCATTTGAATTAGAATTTTAAATAAGTCCATAAACACCGTCTTCTCCCTCCCATAAAATTATCTTTTTCGTTCCGTCTCTCCTGAAACAATTGCCGGCAAGAAGGACAGGTGAACACAAGAAACATACACCATGCGTAGTCCAACAGCAAGCCCAGTACTTCGTATTATGCACTTCAAACAGATGCCTATGTTAAGTAATACATAATAAACAATGCAGTCACAATAAAACTGCGTACCGCCACGGTAACATGGCAGCGATCGTCTTTCCGTAAGATGGTTATCTTAATCGCTACCGGACGTTGACTTCCTGCTTCTGAAAATATGCGCGGCTGAAAGCAAATTAGGCGCATAAATTGCTACAGTCTATACAATATATAGTGGGCACACAATACATATGTGATATGTGAACGCATGCATAGGATTGGTATTACAGTAGGAGTAAATAGCGTTGGACAGTTTACATACAAATTAAGCTATAAATTATCGGAGTCGACATTTGAATATAATATAGCTCATTATCTCATTATGTTTATGCATGTTATTATAGTCTGGTTTGAAAGTTTTGATCTTAGGACAGCAACACAAATATATGTATTACTTGCAGATGTTTGTTGTGGCCTTATTATGGCATTTTCCCCTATCATTAGACCTGAAGATGCATATTTATCTGTTATTTCAGCAAAAACTATAAGTTTAGTTGTATTGTTAATTATCACACAATCGGATAGATGGCGATATTTGTTTTAAGAAATATCGTACTATCCGGTAATAGGAACCCATGCGGTATTAGGCTACTTTCCTCTATTCCTAAAATTTCCAAAAATACAGTTCCTTTAAGAGCCGCTGCAATCAAAAGTACCACAATAAACACTTTAATTTTTGTAAATAACTGGAAAAACAAAGTTGACCCCTTGCGTATAGTTTATAGAAATCTGCAATCAGTATGTTTTTATGTTGGCAGTAACAGATGGCGCCATCTACTACTACGATTCGAGAAACGTATAAAGTCTTTCTAGGTTTTTCTGATGCAGTGAAATAAAGGGTTCATATAATAAAAAAATGCAGTTAATCTAGCCTCTCTTTCCACAATCGTGTATACAAGGGTGGTAGATCCAGAAGAGCTGTTGTTGAAAGAATTTTTGTTAGAACACAGATTTTACGATATTAAGGAATTTATAAATTTTTAGCTTTTATGTTTATTTTTAGTTTTGTTATTGTGGTGTAGTTTTTATTGTAAAATAACTATAATAGACAATGTCCATGTTTTTTTTTTTTTTTTTAAGAAACTAACGACAAATATACATTATTATTATTATTATTATTATAATATATTGCAATAAATAGTCAGGCAATAGTCGCTTTATGGTGGGTACCCGAACATTCGCGAATTTAAAGAAACAACAAGAACCTATGATGAAGGAAAGAATTGTCTGCCCAAAACCTATCATAGGAGCGCTCAGAAACAGAGAAAGATGGTAAGCAAGGAGCGGGATGCAAGAAAAACACAAATAACAATATGACAATACAATTAAGCAAATTTATAGGAAGATCTTCATTAAGCAACCATCGGAGAAGCAGGTTGAAGGACTAATTCACTTTATTAGGAAACATATTTGCGTAGTATTAGGCCTTCTAATAAGACATCGTACAATGAAAAGGCATCTACAGAAAATTAATACTAGAGAGTCACCACCCCAGACAGTATAATAGGATGACATAATTTACGAATACATACATCTTGTGTGAACGCGACATTCTGAGCGCAAAAAAGGTAGACAATTTTTTGCAAGCCGAATATGAACTTTTAGACCCACCAGAGACCTGTAAGTACAGATTAACATACGGTAGCTGGATATTAGAATGACCGAATATGATTAAAGGAGTAAAAGAAAATAAAGATTATGTATCTGGAAAAAGCCAAGAAAGTGCAATATTTCGAATGGTTTCATATCAAATGGCTCCCACAAAAGAAACTCGTAGTGCCGCATCCTGTATATTATGTACCTACGTAAAGAAGAATTATAATTGAAATATATATATATGTGGTGAAATGAAATAAAACTTTTGAAGCTTCTAGTGCTTCTAATGATGGGTAATAAGACATTGCTCTCGTGATTGCCACACCTGCGATTTTTTGTATAGATGTACAGTTTTGTGGTGGCTCTTGTTGCGGCTTTTGTCACCAAGCTATTGCTCCATTGGCTAAGGTTGGACGTACCACCATCACATAGAGGCAATGGACTAGTTTTGGAGATAGCGCTCAAGTAAGTTTTCCCACGTCCATAAGGATAGTCTCGCCTTGTGAGTGATCTTTTCCAAATGCGGATGCAAGGATTGGTATCTTATCAAATAAACAAAAAAAAAAAACAAGATGACATTGGAGGCACCACTTACCATGTTCCCAAACGTTTACTAAACTGCATTTTCGTTTACAAGAAATTGGAAGTTTGGCAAAATCAAGGGATATTATGTGACGACCTAGAAACGCTAGAACTCCACA
Source organism: Protaetia brevitarsis (assembly GCA_004143645.1). Lineage (NCBI taxonomy): Eukaryota > Metazoa > Arthropoda > Insecta > Coleoptera > Scarabaeidae > Protaetia > Protaetia brevitarsis. Next base: position 76,844 of record RXPK01001015.1, on the reverse strand, counting down.
ACTTGGAGGTGAGGTTCATCAAATTATTGACATCCAGAAACCACTACCAGAAAAATTGCTCAACAAGTAAATGTTATAATAATGTATATGTTGAGTAGCACAAAAATTGCTGTTTTAGATATCAATCCTTTAATTGTTTTATTTTAACATACTACATGTTTCGGCCTAGGCCATCCTCAGGTATGTTTTGTAATCTGTTGAAAAAGATAGTGAAAATTGACTGATTTTTACATTTAGAAAATCTATTTCAATGAATTGAATTTATTAATATTGGAAAAATGTTTTTAATCACCAAATTTCGACACTGTTATTGCTTTGGAATTGCTTAAAACATTTTTTTCCAATATTAATAAATTCAATTCATTGAAATAGATTTTCTAAATATAAAAATCAGATAATTTTCATTACCTTTTTCAACAGATTACAAAATATACCTGAGGATGGTCTAGGCCGAAACATGTGGTATGTTAAAATAAAACAATTAAAGGATTGATATCTAGAACAGCAGTTTTTGTGCTACTCAACATATATATTATTATATATACATCAATTCATAGACGTAAATTTAAAAGTAAATATTAGTCGCCAAACTGTTTGGGATATTCTAAAAGAAAATTTATTGCATCCATGTCATATTGAACGTGTTCAAGATTTGCTACCTAATGACTATCCGCTCCGTATGCAGTACTACCAATGGTTTTTAAGAAAAATTGCAAAAAATCCCAATTTTGCTGCCATTGTATTGTTTACAGATGAAGGCAACTTCTTAAGACATGGCACATATGATGAATTTTCATAATAACCACAAGTGGACTGGTGAAAATCCACATACCACACAGTTGCAGCACGATTCCAACTAGCGGTCAACGTTTGGATTGGTATTATCGACAATTACACTGGCCGACACTAGTCATACCACACAAACTTTGATAGCTAATACTGTTTTATTTTAACTATCCTCATTATTAAACTGCTGTTGTTTTGTTTCAATTAGCCTCAGTTTTCTTATGATACGGTAATATTTATAACTAGTACTACGGTAATAAAAGCAAAGGAACGTTCGCGAATAAATAGTTATAAAACTATTTATCTGTGATTTCAGCAAAAAACTGGGGATTTTTTTAACTGCGTTAACATATCGAGAAAATGTAGTAACGATCCTGACTCTTTTTGTTATGTCTGTGGTGAACTGGCTTTCAAAAAACAAAGACGAAATTACTAGTCTTGGATGTGGCCCATCAGGACAAATCCTGGGCCCCTCATATTTCTTGCATAACACGTGTGAGGAGTTGAATCGATTGGAAGAAAGAAATCCGTCATATGCCGTTTGCTGTACTCATGATTTGGACCGAATCAAGAGATCACATTTCGGATTGCTATTTTTGTCTTACTGACGACGTAAATGGTATAAATTTCAAGAAAAAACACAGTTAGATATGTTATAATAGAAAGTAGGTTTTTTCCTAGAACTGTAACCTTTGATGTGTTTTCTTATCGCAAAGTCATTACTGTAAACATACTTTCGTTTAGGTATAGATACGCCAAAAAAGGTAAATCTCATTGTCACTGTTGTTTAGACCTTAGTGCTATGCATTAGTCTTTAGCAATAAACCATCTTTTACCAGTCTTGCTGTGTTTTTTTTTGTTTTTAAAAACCTCAAGTGACAAAGGTGAAACTTAATTAGTTATTTACCCTAATTTACCTTCAACCAAGAGACCAGTCCCCTCATAGTGAAAATGTACCTATACCAGTTGCATCTGCTCATATCTCAAAATTTATTAAAGATAGGTATAGGGAATGCTGATATAGAATGATAGGGGATGATATTTTACCTCCTGATTTCTAATTAAAATACAGGGTGTTTTATTTAAAGAAAAAGAGTTTTCCGCATTTGAGCATATGTTACTTTGTTTCTCAGTTTTGAACACTCTGTATGTTAGATTGTGAAGTACCGCTTCTTAGAGTTATATCTACATTCATAACATGGCAAATCTGGAGTCTTTGCTTGTAGTATTAATCGAGTTTTTATTTTTTGAATGATGCAATGATTATTACTAAAAAAAAAAAAGAAAAACTTAAATAACTCAAAAACGTCAACAGGTAGCTATAGAAATAGTAATAAAGATTGACGTATTTATGGTCGCAGAATCTAAAAATGAATTAAAAATTATGTCTTTCTATTTAAAATAACAAAGTTGACGTCTATTTCCGGTCAACCGGAAGTGATATTTTGGTTAAAGTATTTCACATTTATAGTTCTAATCGAACAGATAATGGTGCCAAAATCTCAAATATAAATAAATGATAGTACATCATAAACTTCTAATGAACCACTTACGTGGAATACTCTGTATATATATTGCTATATTATTACTTCCAATTACAAAACTTCACCCGGATAAACAATGTTTTATTCACACTGCTTTATGTACATGACATCTCAATTGACAAATCAACATAATCTTTGAAACAAAAAAACAATTAACAAAAATCTCGGTTGAGTGAGTTCACATATTAGATAAGAACATATACCAAATTGTCAAAATTAATCCTGACATTTATTCATGTCAAATAGATCACTTCTTTTTCCTATTTCCTAAAGATTGCCGAAAAATCATTGACTCCAGCTATGGGATTTTATTTTGCAAAGAGCACACGCATTTGACCTCTAAATAAAACCTCTGCTGCAACCAAATTTGAACCTGCTCAATATTAAAAACCAAAGTATGCCACAGTAATATATATAAAAAGCATTACCAATATCTGAGCATAAAAGAACAGCTAAAAGCCGTACAATACAGATTGTATGGTATTTAAGAAAACGTAGCATTCATTCGCCTTTGTTTATGGATTCAGAACTTTTCGTGAGCATTGTATATATTTAAAAAAAAACCATTTCCTGTCCTAATTGTGTGTAATTTTTTTCCATACTTTCTCTAATTAGGATTAATAGCCGTCGTCTATTAGGACCGATAAGGATCGAACTCAAACACTCATTATGTGAGTTGTAGATTGTGTAATTAAGACTTCGAGATACAGACGCAACATGTTGTCATAATTTATCTCTGATTTCTTATACAGAATAGAAAAAAAAGGAACATGTAATACGTGGGTTTCTCGACTCAGATTTAGAAGCTCATTATTTTTATTTATATATTTATTGAGAGATAATCAAGTAGGTTAGAAAATTGATGACTTTTGCCGCAAAAATATAGTTATTACCACCTATATAGGTATACAACTTTTATAACGCATGACTAAAGATCGTGACAGCTGTATATAACAGTTTCAGAAATATTCATCGTTAGATTTTATATCAAACTTATGTTTAGGTATACCAAAACAGTTCTCTCAATAGTTTACGACTTGGAAAAAATAAAATCGCCAATACGAAACACAAAAGTAATTACACCAGTATTACAATGGCCCCGCAAGCACCGTATGACCAATTACTTTAATATCACACTATTACCGGATGTCGTAATTATGCTGTGGTCTTAGTAGTTTCGTTTTCGCTAACATACCGCATTGTAGATGGCGCAGAATGTTTCGGTTACAGTGGTAACCTGCGTCATCTATGTATATAATATAACCCTGAATTTATATTAACTTCTAGGAATGTAGGAGCACTGTGTTTGTATAATAATTCTAGCTGCACATCACGATGACGGATTTTTCACGTCAACTAAATATTTGTGGCGAAAATTATCTGCTAATCAAGCTGAAGTTGAAAATTTCACAAAACAATAATTTAAACAAATTATGGAAGAAGAGGAATATACGCCAGATCAAATTTATAACTGTGACGAAACTGATCTATATATATTATAAGATGTTGCTATTGGAAAAGATAAGCATGCTGCTGGCGGTTATAAGAAAAATGAGGGCCGGGTAACAATTCTTTCTTGTGGTAATTTTTCAGGATGACATAAGCTGCGATTTATGTGCATTGGCCAATCCGCATAGCCAAGAACTTTTAAAAATGTGCTGCCGAACGTTTTACCAGTTTATTATCGAAACCAAAGAAGTGCTTGGATGGACTCAACATTATTCAAAAACAGGTTCTATGAAGAGTTTGTTCCTGGACTTCAGAGGTTCTTAAGAAAAAGTGATCAACCTAGAAAAGCTCTTCTATTGATAGACAATGCACCATCTCTCACCAAGTGAAAATAAATTAAGAAGTGAAAATATCAAAGTTATATGTTTTTACCAACGAATGTAACTTCTGTAATGTAGCCTATGGATCAGGGTGTGTTAGAAAATGTCAAAAAGCATTATCGACGAAACTTACTACAGTCAATTCTGAAAAGAGTAGACGATGGTGAAGAACTCGTGGATTGTTTAAAAGGAATAAATTTGAAAGACGTGGTTTATTGAGAAAGCAGATGCATGGAGCCGAGTGAAAAGTTCAACATTACAAAAGTCTGGGGCAAAGATAATACACCAAGAAGATCTCCGCCCAGAAAATAACGATGAGGAAAAGGAAGTTCCGCTCCATGAGATGTTGAGAAATTTAGATGGATGTGAAGATATTAGCTACGAAGAAGTTGAGGAGTGGATAAAGTCTACTATTCGGTTATCAAAGAATTGATGCAATAATGATATTCTCCATGTCTTATAGAGTGTTTCATTATCTTGCTGGAAAGGATTTGTCAAGGACATGGTCGCTATTCATCATGCCCAAAAACCAGTGACTGTAATTAAGTCGGGTTACGTGATCAATGGGTAAGAGCTTCTGCGTCGCAATGAAACTTGGATTGAAATATTTGTAAATCTTTTTTAAGGATTGTATGGTGTGTTCCATATATGAAAGCTGTGTTTGTTGTGAAAGCTTACTAATTGATTTCTTAGGTGATTGAGTTATTCGCTTCTCAGCATCTGCTATATTTTCAACTGTCTATTTTAATTGTCTACCACTACACTGTAAAAAAAGTTGCAGTAAAATTACATGTAAAATCGTTGGCAACAAAGTTGCCTACAATTTTAAGGTAAAATTTCTACCATCTAGTAAATTTCATATGCTGATGTGTTTTTCAAAGATTGTATTGTAAAATTCGTATGTAATATTTATATGAACTCTATATTTACCGAACACTGAAGTAATTTTCATATGTATTTTTATAAAGAGCGCAAGCAACTTACCTAATTCTTTTATAGCACCTAATAGGTCATACTGAATCGCTCAACCAGGGATCAAGAATGAACACGCTTACGCGAAACCTACGATTGTTTGTGACGTACATGATATCATTGAGTCAATAATAAGTTCGACAAACGAATAGAATTACCTACGCGCACAGATAAATAATTCAATAACCAATCACATTGCGGCGTATGAATTTCGTATTTTCCATGATATCTATAGTTTTACCCGAAAATTCAAGAAAAACAAATAAATATAAAAGACCTCATATGTTACAGCAATTACTTTAAAGTGCACTAAAACCCCCAAAAAATGTCAATTTACACTTTTAAATTAAATTTTGAGAGTAAATACCACAATTGTATATATTTTTCCTGTATTTTCCTTTGATTTTGTTACATCTTAAACTTACATGAAAAAGCTATAAATTTTACCGAAATTTCTTTTTCCATGTTAAATATCCTAGAAAAAACATGTAAAACAAAGTTTACATAATTTATTGTGGTAAATTCACGACGTTATTACATGTAATATTCCTGATTTACCATGGCAAAATTACTGTAATTTTTTACAGTGTACCTGGTTTTCGCTGTACAGACCCTGTTTCACGGAATTTTACCACTGATTCTTGTATCAATTCCCGCAAACTATCATATATTACTGGAAAATTTGGAAATTCTTGAATACATGGCTGCAAAAGTACAACTATTCTCTCTTTTCTAATTTTACACCGTTTCTAAAGTATGATTCGATAATAAAAACTTGATGATTTATTGTAAACATTTTTGGGTGTTAATAAATCAATACAAAAACATGATATCTTGAATAAATAAAATCATGGCTTGCTGTAACGTCTGTTTCTCTACATCAGAGCTAATATTAATATTTTTCTTGATAGTTTATTACAATGTTAAAGATTTTATTCTTAGAAACAGAAATTTTCTCAATAATCACGCAAAATACTTTATGGAACACTTTCTAACATTTCGACATTTTCCTGAAGTTTCTGTAAATCTACACTTATTTCGGAGAATTATCAGAAAAAAAGTGATTTTTTACCAAGAAAAATTACCTAAATTTTTTTAGGGCTTAGAATCTAAGAGATGTCAACGCTAGGTTAGAACAGAAACCTGCCCTTCAATTTGAAAATAACTTGTCTAAATCCTCTTTTATTATATGATTGTGTATTAGTGTTAATTATGTTCTTCTTATGCTCTGAAAATGAATAATCTGAAATATTGTTATTATGAGCTTAGTATGTCGTTGAATTTTATGATGAAAAGTTGTTACACTTAAATTTATTTGCTAGGTTTAATTTATTGTTATATTATTGTTCAAGAATATCTCTATGCTGTGTATATATGCATCGATACTGAACAGATGCACCTTATATCTATATAATTTTGTTATATACTCTTATTTATTAATCTTTATAACTTAGAATTGTAAAAACTAAAATTATTTTTCAATACCTTTACAAAGAGTATAGGTAGGTAATTTAAAATATCTATCCAACACTACAAAAAATAAATTCATATTCCATCTCTCATATGTTCATATCCACCTCATTGAGCTGGTATAAAATGCACAAAAATGTCTGTGGTAGCAGGCAATAACATCAGTTAAAATATAGGTAACGGCGGTATGCACCATCTGGGCGTGCGGTTGAATCTTATAGGATTCAAAGTCGTTAGTTATATAACAAGATAATCCTTCGAAATATTATCGGTGTCCTCATTTATAAGATTCGAAATCCTTGTATCCTGTATCTCGTTGGAGGTGAGCATCATATAATAATTTTAGATCTTCGAGAACGGTGCGGTAAGGTAGTAAATTTCGGTATTAGTTCTGATGCAGGAGGATTTTTCTTAATCAAGTGAGAAGTTGTAAAATCGCCTTTCTTAGTCAGATTCAGTCTGGTTATTTTTCAACTAAGGGGAAAAATTGCTTGAACTTAACTTTTTCGTCTTCTTAAAAAATGATGGTTGATGTGGTCTAGCTGATTTTATGATTTTGTTAAGGTGGCACTTATACACATTATTACCTGCAGGTTAAATACATGCAGTACTTAATATTTCCAGGTATATTTTGCGCTTGTAATTTTACAAGTATCAGCTAAGGAAATTTACACTAAGCTGTATAATTTTATAATTACAGTATCTCTTTGTAAAATAAAAATCCACCAACATTATTGTTTTTTGTAAAAAATTCCAGTTGCCTTTTGTATGATTACTGTCACCTAAATTGCCTATGACTTTATCTTTTAGCAACAAGTGAAAAATGTACGAAACATCTGTTGCTTTTTGTACTGCCAACTTTTGTTCGAATACAAACTCGTTTATACTCAGAAGATTTTGCCCTATAAGCAATGGCAAAAAAAGGGTAATTTTACATTTTAAAAATTATAAATCAAAAATTTATACTACACGGAATAAATTAACTGTTTATAATTTAAATTATAATATTTACTACTTCCTTTTGGCTTTTAAACATGTAACGTAACCTAATCCTTAGTATCGGCTTCCATGCGTTAAATAAATGAAAAGAATGGTTTGCAGCGCGTATTTTTTTTTTATTAGATAATTACTGGTCCATCCTTCCGCAGTTTCAAAATCAAGTTCATGATGTGGGAAGAACGAAGTAGCTACCTGAAGACTGACAGCTGTCAGAATTGAGATTGCATGGAGGCTGTCTCTTTCAAGCTCAGAAGGATAATAATAATGACAATTTGCTGGCTATCAGTATTTTATATATAAGGATCAGACATAATAAGGAGGTTTTTCATTAAATTCCATACACGTATTTTCCCTTGAATTCTTCCGTGTATGGTTTAATCTATTGGGAAACATTTTATGCATAGCTCCTAAAGCTTCTTCACTTAACTGTCCTATAGGCAAATCAAAGAAATCTATTATATCTACCCCATGCATTAGAAGTTTATGCACACTGCAGGGCATGTAGTACCAGGCAGTTTACTCAGTTTTTCGAGATTAATATTTTTTTCCGACGAAAATCACACGTAATTTTTTGAAAAATTTATATTATTCGTGGTCAATCCAGTGATCTCCGCACTAAGTTTAGGATTAGCGAAAATCGTCTGGCAGTGGTTCATCATTTCGAACTTCCAAATCCTTGCCTGGGTCGGTCAAATATTAGTCCTATTTGTTTTTAAAAGCTAACTGTATCTTTTCTTCTCATTTTTCAAAAAGTTGCTTATTTTTCCGGTCTCTGATACTTGCCAATTTTTAAAAGGTAGTCTGTAGCAATATGCAGCAAACTTCGAAGATGTTCGTATCCTGCTGTGTAGTGTAGATAACCCATAACATTGTTTTTCATTAATCTTGTAGAGAGAACACTTATTTATTAAACAGTTCATATGTTTTTTACATTTTCTGAAAAACGCCATTTCACTTGACTCATAACTTCATATTGAAACTGTTCACCTAGTTGACATTATTCATTTGTCAACGTCAGAAATTCACGGGTATGTGCGAAAGGAAAAAGCTTGTTTTGTGGTGAATTGCAGAGGGCATCATGACAATTGGGAGCAATCAAATTTTGATAATGTATTTCTATGATACAGCCGTCAATTGATCAGATGACGTCACAGGGCAATGTAAGACACCTGAGTATACTATACCTGTTGTAGTTATGCTTGGTTCTTCATGAGGGAAGTGGTCTGTCACTTCGTGTAGACACCATAGTTATTAAAGTGGAGTTTTCTAAACAAACATTTTATTATTATACAAAGGGCAAATTGGGGCAGGATTTTTCTTCATGTCCGTATAGAGGACACTCTAATAAACACTTTAAGCCTTAAATCCACGAGACGGTTTTACCATTTTTGAGATACGCCATTTTAAGTTTAAAAAATTGCGAATAATTTTAAAGGATTTTGAAATAGACAATTTGGAAAATTCCAATACTTTTTATTAATTCAAAATCCACTGGCAATGCTGTTTATTAGTACTAATAACAGTAGAAAGTATCAGAACTTACCACAAAAAGCGGGACCTATTTTAAATAATAAAAAAACAATTCCTGTTGAAGCATCTAACGTGTTTTGCTGGAGAGTTGAATTCGAATAGAATAGATTTTACTTTTTACCTTTTTATTCCGATGTTAATGTTTAGGTTCAGTTATAATATCACTACCTAATTGCAAACAAGCCAGAATGGTTCAACTAGTAAACAAAAAACTAATTTGTTTACATTTTTGTCCCTTGCTTTACGCATTGTGTGTCGGTATGATTATACCGTGTCCTCAAATTGTAAATAATAATTATAAGATATTAACATAATTGCTTGAATTCCTAATCACTAAAAATTCTCAAACGCTCGCTTGTAGTATTTCTATCCGGTGTATATATCTAACATAGAAGAGATGACCAAAATGCCTTCGAGTACCTAAGATCTGAGAAGATTAAACGCCCAAGATGTAAGAGACGAGATGAAGAACGTTCACATCTATGATTTATCGGATTATAATTTCATTAAGGCACCAGCCGCCAGATAGCGTAGCGTCCTTTTCCAACACCCTACAACAAATGTATGCCACGATAAAGACGAAGCAACTTCGTACCTAATATCTGACCGGCGTATACGCACGTAGTATACGATGAATTCGAGTCTGTTCTTCTTCATCTTCTTCTTCTGGAGTCTTCCTCTACTACGATTTAGTGTGGCCGTTCGCCCGGCCGATCCAAGGCTAACGTGATCGAAAGAGAACAAAAAAAAATCCGTCCAGCAGACATGGCTGACTTAGATTCGACGATTCCTCAAGGATTTACCTAGTGCGTTTCGTGTGTTGTTTCGATAATACCGTATGTTATATAATTGTAAATAGGATGAAGATAGATTTAAACAAAAAAAAAAGAATATATAATCTCACTTGTCTAAAACCACGTTCCGTAGACGAATAATAACGACAAGACATTCGAATTCCTCTGTATAGCGGCCACAAACGACAACGCGGACACGACAATCGTAAATTTTATTGAATTATTATTTACAGTAGCCATTTCAAATGTTAATTCGCCTATTAATAAACGAGAAACGCCGACACGAAATCCAGTTCCCTTGTTCTCTTTGTGGGCAGCGTTCGAGCGTCTCCCTCTTTCGCAGATGCGCCAGCGTCGATCGTCTCCCTCTACAGTCGCGGTTCGTGGAGGCATCGGTGAGCCGCCGAGGGAATCGTAAATATCGACGAATTTACGACAAACAACCGTGTCTCGAACGGCGGAAAAATAATAATAATAGTAGTAAAAAAAAAAGCAATGAAAGGAGACATGTTTTAATGGCGTGTTTTTGTCATAGGTGTGTAGTAATCGTAATGAATGGGAGAGAGGAAGGATTTTACATAAATGAGGACCATTAGATTAGACTAGTACATGATTTTTTTTAGGGATTCGATGGTCGCAGATGATTTAGAATACATTTATATATGGATCAGTTACTTTTTTAAATACTTAGGAGTTTTCCTCGAGTCTAAACTGGGCTGGGAAGCGCATACTGATTACATTGCAAATAAACTTGGAAAAACATTATTCCTATTAAGAAGTCTGTCAACGTCGGTATCAGAAAGTGTCTTAAAAGCTGCTTATTTTTTTCTTTTTCACACAGTTATGTCATAAGGAATTTTGCTATGGGGTCATAGCTATCCGAGTCTTAGAATTTTTGGACCGCAAAGAAAAGCCGTGCGGATCCTAAGTAATTTATCATTTCGTGCTGACTATCGAGAAGCATTTACAAGATTAAAAGTTTTAACTTTTCCATGCCAGTTTATGTTGGAATGTCTTATGTACGTTAAAAAAATATATAAATTGTTACTCTACAAATGCTGCATTTCACGGCTATAACACAAGAAACAAAAATGATTTAAGTATTAAGTATACTCGTCTCAGTTCCACACGAAAGATGTCTTACCATCAAGGCATAAATTCTACAATATTCTCCCGCAAAATATTAGAGATCTAAGCAGAAAGTCATTCGAACGTTCTATAAAAAAAATATTAATCCATCAAGCTTTTTATACAAGTGAGGAGTATTTTCAACACTTTATGTAGTTGCACTTCCGCACTTAGCGCTCACTTTGATTTTTTTGTTATTGTATTTATTATATTATATACATTATTAAATAACTTAAATTAAAATTAATAAATTAAGACTTATGACTTGTGTAAATAATTTTATATAGCCAGCACCAATAAATTATATTTATTTATTTATAAATTAATTGTTTTTATTACAATTTTTGGTGGTTGCACAAACCTGAAAATCATAGAAGAGACCGCCACTGAACGATCTAAATATCATGGCGTAACCTATCTGATTCTTTAACAGCATCACAAAAAAAAATGCCGCTATTCGACCAACTCATTATCACTAATATCTGTTTCGCGTCGCGACTAATTAGGCCTCTTTCAGACGAGGCGAGTTGAACGGACGGTCGTTAAGGAGCATGCTGATATGAACCCTTTCACACGGAGATCAACTAGTTGACAGTAAATCAGGCGACTTGGTTGAATCAACTAAACCACCTCGTCTGAAACAAGCCTTAAACTCCTTAACGAATCCCGTAGCTATCATACGCGACCGCCACTCATCAGTGAGTGGACAATTGTATAAAACATGACTCTTTGTATCTGCCCCACCACATTCACAATGTGAATCATTAACCCTCGCAATTCTACATAAAAATGATTTAAAATTACCGTGTTCCGTTATTAATTCTACCGTCTGATACGACAAATTAACCCTAATTTCCCCAGAAAACGTGTAAGGTTACCGATAAATTTTCTAATCCACCTCCCTTTTCGACGCTAGTCGAAATTAGCCCAAATCTAATAATAATAATAACTTTATTTCACTGTAAGCAATAAGTCCAAGAAAACGTCAACAGCAACAAAGAAACAAAACTAACAGAGCTAAATAGTTAGGGCCGAACAGCAGCCAATTAATTATATAACTTATAACTTTGACAAAAATTCATAGTAATCATTAACTCAATAACAATTTATGTTTAAAAGTAAGTTTTTAACACGATTTTTAAATCTACCAAATTGTGTTATTGCTTTTATATCATTTGGTAGAACATTGAAAAGCTTACAACCGACAAATTGGACACTTTTTTGAAAGATTGATTTTTTATGTGAAGGAGGAAGTAAATAACAGAAAGATCTTGTACCGTACTCGTGGTTAGTATGAGTTTTAAAATCCTCTATATTTTTATACACAAAGCTCAATACTTCAAGGATGTAAATATCATAAAAGGTGAGATATCTATCATTCCTAAAAATAGGCCTACATATATATACAATAATCGCGCTATCTCCCCTAGGCACCACCTCTTTCGCTAATTGATCCGCTTTTTCATTAACGATTGCACCTACGTGAGCCCTAGTCCAAAAAGATTTACATACCCCTCATATGTAACATATCCCAAGTATTTAGTAACAAATCAATCGAATTTTTTTACATTCCCTAACGCCTCTAATACAGATAAGTTATCACTCGCGCCTAATATCACATACTGCCTTATTTATTGTCACTAATTCTACCTGAAAATTATTGCAATGATCCTCTAATTTAAACCTTTGATTATATATTTCAATACCCCTATTAGAAACAAGAAAAGCCACCCATGTACTACTTTTATCTTTGGACTTTTTTTACGTTTTTTTCATATATATATATATATATTACTTTATACGTTTCAAGGTGGTACAGGGTGAAATTATATACAGGGTGTTAAATATGTTACAGTACATTTATCGAAATTTTAATTTTCAATACAGGGAATGTGATATCTGAGATCTTGTAATTATTTTTTTCTTTTCTGGCATAGTATTAATCTTTGATCTTACATCAACACATCGTCAATAATATTAAAAAAAAAAATACTGATTTATTACTGATTCGATTAATACAAAAGCTAGAATATATACAGAAAATAACATTTTTCTCTTAGAATGAACTAAAATTATCCAATCTATCTGTATCCATACATAAAAAAAAACTTAAAAAACCCGCTTGGAACCGCACAACACAATAAATGCGCACACCGCTAGAAGAATGTTAATTATTTCTGTGCTCTTCTTGTTCGACTGAGCAATAAATTCCCTAAGAATTGACAGCCTGATTGCCGGTTTTCGTTCGGATGGAAATTGTCCGTATCTAGGCCTGCATCTTCCGCAAGACATAAAACGCTTCGTATGTGAGTGTATATAGCGCGGGTATTTATGGGGTTCAATAATACGATATCTTAGGAGAATTACTGTTTCGATGAAGAGTGTAAAATAGAGAATTCAAGCGGTGAGAAAAGAAAGCGTTTTTTTTCTTGGAGTGTGTTATGGGCGGTAGAATGGTTACTAGTGGTGGATTTCTCAGCAAAATATTATGAATTTATAGTGATTTGAACATGTTGTGTTTTTTATGAGTCAACAGTAGTGATGGGCAGAGGCGGAGCTTATTATGGTGTCAAAGATAAATACATAAAGGCTATATGTCTTTGATATCATAAATTCAGGAAACATTTTAATGTAAGAAACAGTTCATGTTTATTTCGTGGCACGATCTAAGTATCATAAATGTTTTTTATCGTAGAAAATGTAAAAATGAACTAACAAACATACTAAAGAAAGTATTTCTAAAAATACTTATATTTTAGCGGTGTGTTAAATAAATGACAAACGCACGCGGTACAAAAAAAACCTAGAAATAACGAATATACGAACATCGCATCCGTTTAAGTAAATCACAGATTGAAAAACAAACAGAATTCTCTAACAACTATATAGAAATATTGTTTTTGTCAAGCCTAGGTGGAAACAATTTTATTCCAAGTAATAATAGTTATTTTGTGTAACAACCCCAGGCAATGTCATTTTCCCTGATTAGTTTTCCTAGTTTTTATATCCATTTTGATTAAGAAATATCTATGCAAAAACACACAATACATATCATTGTAGAAACTCGATCATTATGAAAAGTAACGCCTCAGAACCTATTACTAGTTATTATTGTTACTTGTTGCAGTCACTGTTTTATGATTGATAGAAAATGCCAATTTATACTTTTCCGTTCATGAAATTATACTTTTTTCATTTATTAATGAATTATTTATATTAGTAGATCATTATTAGTTACGAAAATACGTACAATACCTAGGTGTATATATATATGAAGCAATTGACATACATGCTGCTGTATAATAATTGAAATAAATAAAAAATGCTAAAATGATTTTAAAATGAAAAAGAAAAAATATTAGCTAGCTCAAATGAAAAGATTTTTAATAAAACAAAAAGCTATTAATCCTAGAGTTACCCTTGCGAATTAAAACTTGTAAAAGTAAATTGTGAGTGAAAGAAATCAGACTGTCTTAATTACCCCAAAAATTGAAAAGGCTTAATTTAAAATAAAAGAACAGAATTTTTAACCCAACGAAGATAATTAACAAAATTTTATTTTTTAAAATAGGTTTAATTACAAAGGTGCAGAAAAAAATCGTGAACTGAAGGTTTTGGCCTAAATTAAAAACTGCACTTGATTCTAAATTACAATAGGACAATGTTATTTCCTATGCAAAGCAAAAGTTTTGGTTGTTCAGGAAGATAAACCAATATACTAATATCAATCAACGTGGTTTCAAATTAAAATAAACTAAATTAAGCGTGGATAATTTCTAGAAAATTAAAAATTGAAAAACAAAATGCAAGCATAAAGCTTCTACTCACCCAACCGAGGTGATAGATAATTAAAAATGAATCAGAAAAATTTAAAAACGGAAAAATTAACTCTTTAAACTAAAATAAGAAAATTACAACTAAAATATATCTTCCTGCACAAAAATAAATAAATGATCTATCTATCTACAACGTCTACACGTCAATATATTAACAATTATTACTAAATGAATTCCTTGATGGACTATATAAAATTCAATTTATGCGAAAATTTAGAATATCAAAATGAATTACAAAATGGCATCAATAATATACAAAAATACGTCTACTCGCTTTAACAGTCGAACAAGGAACTCTAGAACAAACTTCTACAATCGTTTTTCTTACAAAAATCCCTCTGTTAAAAACGTAGAACGCAGTTGTACAAACAATACGCCAACATTCAAAAGACAAATAAATGAATGGAATTAATTTAAAAAAAACTTAACAGTCAATTAATTAAATCATACAATTAACTCTTAAACTAAAATTATACAAAAATAAACATTATTGTGAAAAATTCTCGGTAAATTGAAACAGCTGTTTTTAGCAAATCAAAATATGCAACTCAAAATATACTCAGCAAACATGGGTTGCTAACCCATAGCAGAATGTAAGTACATATATCTCCACTCGTTACTGAATCAAATAGAGTCGTCCGTAATATAAATACATATAAATATAGAGTGAATGGCGATAACAAAAAGACACTTTGGGGCGGTGTGCAAAGTTGTCAAAACAGTTTATATGTTTAACGTATATCGCTATTTGAGGAAAACTGCTATAAAAAGTAGTAGCTTTTTTAAACTGCTAACCAAAAGTAGCAGAAGAGTCCATATCAGTCGCAGGTATTTATAGCTCGTACAGATAGTCTTATAGACGCTATAGATTTGCACAGAATTGCACCATGAAAGCCCAAACTTTGATTACTGCTTAAAGACGTATGAAGCAATATTTCGATTATGATTTTCGACTTGTTAAAACGAAATGAAGAATGTTTCTGCGTGCAATTCTTGCGCCATATCACACACACCCTATATTATATACCTACACATATATGATTTTAATTTAAACTGAGTGGAGCACGAACTAATTTTTATCATTACACTTACTTGTATATTAAAGCATAAAACATTTTATATTATACCTCGGCTATTAAATTTTGCGAAATACGAAATAATCGACTTCATTACCAACTTCATAATCACCATCTCAAAGAGCACCGGACGCTCAGACCAATCATTAAAACTGGGTGTATTGCCTATCTGCAAATCGTAATACCGCAAATATCTATCGCCTAATCGCCCGAGCGATTCTGAGTCGCCTTTGAAGAGAAAATCCCCCCCTCTCCCCGTGCATTTACATGTTACCAAGCCGTTCATTACCCGACTATGCGAATAATTGCGTTGCGTTTGTGCGCCTGGCGAATCCACGCGATCGTTTTCTATACGCATTTACAACTTCCTCTCTTGATTCTTTTTCGTTTGCCGGCGATATTCGAGCTTCGTTACTTTCTTTTTAACTCGCGATCTGTGGTAGGAAGAGTCTGTCGCCATAATCGCAGCTCGCTCTTAATAACGCGTTCTTGTCCGGGATAAAAGTATACGCCGTGTTTGTGTTACGTGTGTATACGCGCAGAGAGTCGCATTGGTAGCTCTGATATACTGGCGTACAAGTGCTCAAAAAGTCGAACAGCATTCCGGAGAGTATTAAGCGGAGCAATTTATAATCAAGAACTTGGGATCTCTCACGGAACATTCCAATAGTCTCCGTGTACACAACAATCACGTGCCACCTGTTCAGTTGTCTCTCTCTGTTCCTTCGAGGGTCGCAGTGTCTATTCAGTCTTCTATCACCGGCCCCCTCAGATCGAGAAACTTCTTCTACAGATAGAAGACACGCGGGTTAATAGATCTCTCGTTCGTTATATGCGTTTTGTATTTCGTAGGTGGTTTTTGGTGTTTCGGTTTTCATTTTTAACGTGTGAGGGGATATAGTTATCGTTCTAAACCTTTCCATAGGTATTTGTTGCAATAAAGCAATAAATAAATCAGACTGGAGTGCCTTTAAGATCGTTTAAGCTTAACTGCGGTTCTAAGATCGCTAAAACTCTCAGCCAGGCGTTCTGATGATTTTTCGCTTCTTATCCGCACACTGAAAAAAGAAAAAAAAAGGTTTTTAATATTTAGGCATAACTCTGAAATTATATATAAATATAATAAATAATATAAATTATATATAACAGATAGAAAACAAGTTGCAGCAGATTATATGGCCCCAAAGATGAAGTAGCCTATCTTCGAAAAAAAGATTTTTTAAAATAATTTTTCTTATTTTTCTTATTTCTCAAAACAGCGTTTTCACATAGAAAATGATGGTGTATAAAAAATTCAGAGAGATAATAATAATATAGTAGGTAATAATAAACATTTAATATGTATAAATAACTAAACTTGTCTATTGATATACATCAAATAATAAAACTATTTTCAGACGCATTTACTAAATGAGTTCATTTACATACTATATATATATTTTTTTTTCATTTTCTCTTCTACTATTATATTCTCAGTGTTTATACTTACTATGAACAAATTTGGTGCACAAGACGAAGAACTAAAGATATATTTTTATTTATTTATTTAACGTACTGCTGTGTACTGAATGAATTAATGAAAATGCACAATGAATATTAAAAATAAAAAATTAAATTAGCTAGCTCAACGGATAAAAATTTTAAAAGGTGCAAAAAAACAATTAACCTCAGAATTAAAATCTAACCACAAAAGTAAATTGTGAGTGAAAGCAAACTGACTTTCTCAAATCCCCAAAATTGAAAAGGTTTAATTAAAGATAAAAGAACAGAATTTTAACCCAAAGATGCTAACCAACAATCAACTTTATTATATAAAAAAAAGTTAAATACAATTTGTGCAGAAAAAAAAAACCGTGAACAGAGGGTTCTGGCCTAAATTTAAAAACTGCACGTGATTCTAAATTACAATAGGACAATGCTACTTCCTATATCACAGCAAAAGATTAGTTTGTTCAGGATGATAATCCTATATATTTCAAATCAATCCACGTGGTATCAAATTAATACAAGCTAAATTAAACGTGGACAATTTCTAGTAAATTTACAAAAGAAAAAAATTAAATGCAAGCACAAAGCTTCCACCCACCCAAACCCGAGGTGATTGATAATTAAAAACGAAACAGCAAATTCAATAAAATTATAGCATTTTATAGCTGACTGAATTGATTCGAACATTTCAACTTCTGTGTTTAGTTTGCAATTTTCTGACCTAAACAACAATGTGTTATCAGTCGAAAATGGCATCGACTCTTTTATTTTAAATGGTACATATTTTTTGCGGTTTTGAACTATTTTTTTGAACACTATATCGAAATACAGTAACTACAAGCATAGTGAAGAACGAAGTAACACCAACGATGAAGATATTGTAATTGAAGATAAGGGATTTCATCAGAATGAATTAAATGATTTGGCACGTGATTTGGGACTGTCCAAGAAGGCTTCTGAACTCCTAGCATTAAGACTGCACGTGAAAAACTTGCTTGAAAAAGCAGCTATAGTATCCTACTTTCGATCAAGAGAAAGTATATCTTTGCAATAGTTTTGAAGTGATATTGAAAGTGCCACAATATACATGGTTTGGTGGAGGAGTATGGAGTTCCAGTCCAATACCCAAACGAGTGGAGACTGTTCATTGATAGTTCAAAGCGCAGCTTGAAGTGTGTCTTTCTCTACAGTGGAATTTATTTTCTGCAGTCCCAGCGAACCATTAAGTTAGTTTACATGAAGGTTTGTTACGAGATTCGTTCGCTCTCAAACTTGAAGGTCTCATCGGATCGAAATAAATTTATTCAAAATACAACTTTTTGGGTGACACTGTATATTTGTTACAAATAAAAACAAAATAATAAAATACAATGACATACAAACTTTAATATATAGGTTGACACCTGTTACGATCACCATTGGTGTTCACTCTTAACCTCTACGCTTAACTAGTAACCTAAATTATAGGCAATGATCGTGCAATAAATAAATTTAAAAATAATTATGATGGTATTTAAGAAATATAAATTGGAGTCTTAATATAGGTTAGTAATTTTGGCTTGGTGGTCTTTACGGCGTAATAGGATTTTAAAGATTTTAATTCGGTACGAGAAAAAGAGAAATAAAATATCAGTAAAAACTTAGCTGGTAACTTTTGGCGGGTGTTATTGTTTCTAGGAGGGTATGTCACGTCACCACGCGGTGCGGTGATATTCAACGATAAGGATTTGGTCTCCCAAATTAGGTACTTCTTTCACCCTACGTTCAAGCCAAAGCAGAATAGGTCCTAAAGACAGGACCGGATTACCAAAATTGATAAAGTTAATAACCGAAAGAAAAGTCAGCTTACCAGTGACCTAAAGATGACGCCATTAAACTAAATGAATGCTACTGCTTATAAACTCCTTTTCAGGAAAATATCGATGCAACGAACACTTCTCCTGGCGACTCCAGGTAAAACAAAAAATGCATTCGATATCAGTGATTTGTTGCAACATCACATGCGCAACTAAATTATCTGTGTTGATTTTAAAATGGTTTGCTTATTTCTTGGCTAGCAACACGGATAGACCAAGTATCCCTGTTTGTTTTTCCTGCATGTGACAGCAGAGTTCGTGAGAAGCAGTCGGTGCAGTCGAATTGGCCAGCAAGATGTGCCCCATCCATGTGAAACCACATGTCTAATCGGACATCCTCTAGAAGACGTAGCAGTCCGTCAATAAGAGAGAGAGAAGAAATTGAAGATAACTGTTCACATTTAACCTCGCAGGAAGATCAACAGGACCAATCAACAAGTCATCAATTAGGGCAGCTCAAACATTAACAGAAAATTCTTGTTGAAATCTAGATAGGCGTAAAGCTTTGGGATTTTCTGATAAAACTTAGTCATTTTTGGTTGCAGATGCCAGAAGACAGTGGAAGCAAATGCCAGATCTAAGTCAACGATTTGTGCTCCCCAGTATTATTCACGATTATCTTGTTTCAATTCATATTTATTCTATAAATCCAAGTGTCATTAAAACATTTCTGTTTTAAAAGGTACACAGAACATAAATAACTCTTGTTAATCCATGTTAATTTCAATTCCATATTCGCATATTCGAGTGTAATTTTAAGCGATAAATACGCAACATTCATCCCCGATTGCAGCTTGAAAAACAATCCTCTTTTTTTCCCTCATTCCATCGGAATTCCATCCAGAATACCTCACATTAAACGATATCAACCGCTACTATTTTTCAAACTCTCTTGACCAAAAAAAAAAAGCGACTTGGTCGCAAGCAACCAACCGAGAAGTTCGCGTACGTTAATATTCCTACATAAAAACCGCACATACTTTCTATAAATCCAGCGCGCTGTTATTAATTCCTCATTAAAAACCGTTGGCGTTCGGATTTTTTTCCCTTTGAAATCAAGACCGACTGGAGCAAGCGCAGCCGGCGAGATATCAACCGTTCCGGTGCATGTGGCGCGTCCGTCGTAGATTCTCTATCCTACCTCTGAAGTCGTCCCTCTCTCCGTTCTAGACGAGACGAGTCCAGGAGTTTAGCTTCTCGGACGCCGTGACCCGTTGCGGGTCTCCGCTGTACTTTAGCGCGGTGTTGAATTCACTCTCGAGAATTCTACGAAAGGAATGGAAGTATGCGAACCCATTAGAGAGAGGTTTCGCGGAGGTATTCACCTAGGCAGCGCGTACGGTATCGTTTTCTCTACTATATACTCCGGAGATATTAAAAAGGAATCTGATTTCTTCTCGGCGTGCGTGGAAGGAGGGGAGATTTTATGGTAATCTTGATCGTTTTGCTCCTTCTTGTGATGCGGTATAATGCCCTGTTCTGTACCATTAATGCCGTCGTTCTTATATTAGTTATGTAGTAATTATGAGATATATAGCGCATGGCAGCAAAGGAAGATTGAAATAGCGTTACGAACGAAGCTTTTGCCGTCATTCACCTCAAATCCTTCGTATCATAGCAGGGCTTCAAGCAGTATATTTCATTCTTTACCTGCGTGAATGAAGCGTTGTGCATGAAGCAAATTTCTGATATCGCCTTCACGCGTGAATATTGCAGTGTGAAATGAGCCTATTCTCAAGTGACTGTATGTATTGCGCAGGCACTGCCTAATATTTACTTCGTGAAAGATTGCGAGCGGGCAGTTCCGTTCATGGCATAGTTTTTGTAATCAGTTACATTTTAATATTAAATCAAATACAATATAAATATATATACGGGCGATGAATAGTTTCGCTGGCGTACTATAGATGTCCCAGCTAGGCTGATTTTAGAAAAGTGTACGATCAAACAAATATGAAACGTGATCTGACGTGATTAAACGTAAGTGGAATTTTCCGTTGCACAAACGCGTAAAAATATGAGATAACCCAAAAGTCGGTGCGAGACGAATGAAAGTGGTTTAACTGCGCGCGCAGCGAAGTGGTAGAACATTCATAAATGAATTGCAATTTCGCAAAATTATTATGAAATGAATATTAAAGGAGTCAAAGCAAGTAATAGTTTAGTAAATAAAACAAAAACCAAAATACACATATTGGTTCAATGGATTAATATTCGTTTTATAATGAAATTAAAACATATTTTTGTGTTAAAGCGAAGCTATATACACGGAATATTTGCTTTTATTTATTTCGTCAAATGCCTATTAACTTTTTCATAGCACATATATCTTATTTACTACTGTTGATTTATTTGCGGTGATAAAATATTTTTGCTTTTAGTGGACTAGACATTTAAAATAATCTTTGTTTCTTGATATATAAATTTACGTTTTTCTTTTGCTAATTCTTGTCAATATATCTGCAGTTAACAGCGAAAGAATATTATCTTGCTAAAAACTGAAATAAAAATATCAGAAAACATTAAAAAAGTGTATCTACAAATTTTTCTTTTTTTTTAAATTCACTCTCAGAATACCCTGATGTTTGAAAAACATTTGTTTCCAAAATTACTGTTTACTGTTTTCATAGGATAGTCTATGGCGAATCGAACAAGATTTTTGTTTATCATTCTGAATTACCCACAGCTGTAATACTCAAGTACTTCCATATCAAGTACATAGTTCGCTTGGTCCACTGCTTATTTTTGTACGTCTCTTGCCCCGCCGTTTTTTAACTGCCTGCGCAAAGAAGCTACAGTGGCGCCGCTCTATAGTACGACAGCTTATTAAATCTACCGTAGCCTTATACGACAAATTAACCTTCATTTCTCTAAAACAGGTTACGTTACCAATGAATTTCATAGCTCTGCCAATCATTATCAAGTTTATCCCTAAACGCTTTTTTAACTACACTTGCCGAAATTAACTCACACTTAAATATCGCGCTATCCCACATTAGACACCGCCTCTTTCGCTAGTCGATCGGCCCTCACATTAAGGATTGTACTTACGTGAGCCCTAGTCCAAAAAAGTTTTATACCCCTCTCACGTAACATATCTCAAATCAATCCTGAGATATTTGACAAATAACTTGGAATAAATTCTAATGTAGGCTTTCTTTGCTGCGGTTTGCCGTTGAATACAATTGAAAGGCATCTTTCGAATTTACATAACACTGCCTATATACTTAAACTTTATAGTTTTAGTAATAGAGCATCATTTATTACAGGAGTAATAGAATAGGGGACACAATATATATTTTTGGTCTCAGTGTACTATCGCAGTTATATCTGTATAGATTAATAATAAAGAAGTATATAATAAATGAACACAAACATAAACTTGAGCAACTTAAAAATTAGAAAATCAAGCAAAGGTAATCTTAACAGCTATTCTTCAATATGGCTGTGGACACATATTTACCCGTTGTCTAACTAAATGATGATTTTACTCTTAAAAGCATTTCTGGAGTTATTTTTCGAAAAGTAAGCCCTCATTCTATCTTTCATATCTTCATTCGTTCTTTAAATATATTTTGTTATTTGCTTTTTTAATGTTCAATGAATCAAAATGCTGATTATTCTTCTCCTTTTAAGTGGGGATGACGGTCATGTTGTGTCCGATGTAGTCCCTATTTAAATATCAATTGATCGACTGATTTTCGATAAATAATCGAAACCAAATATCTGTATTAGAAATTTCGAATTGACCCATTTTTTTCTCTGGTATCGAAAGGAAACGGTTGTGTCGATGGTCGCACTTACAATTTAACGTGCTTAATTAGCTGCTACAAAATAGCAGATTGCTTCGTAGTAGCAACACATCACTATACTAAAAACATGATTCTGATGAATTTACTTAGCAGTAATATTACATTTATCCTAATTATTGTAAATATAATCCAAATTCTACAGAAACAACAAATAATTCCTTTGAAAGCTTGTAGACTAAATTATTAAAAGGCGCCACAATATCATCTAAGCCTCAGCAGTATATTCTTAATTAATTTAACAAACAAAAAAGTACCTATCTCCTACTATTCTAAACTGTTTTCGTTGACCAGATGATTCTCTTCATATACACAGATACAGATATCCTAAGATGCGTGCAATTTAACTCAATATTAATTTACATGTTTGTTTAAATTTAAATTCGTTTTAATACCAAGAGAATAAATATCATTTTTCTACTAATACACACATAAATGAATGTATTATCACCTCTAGACGATTTAAATATAAATTAGCGGAAGATTTTGCCGATGGAATCCAAAATCCACCAAACTCCTCTCAGAACTAGACGAAAATAGATTAGATTCTAACAAATTGGTAATGGCTTTTTTTTTTACGTGCGCTTCTAGAGGCGGATATCTTAAAATGCGCTGTTATATGTTAAGTAGAATTATTAGACTTGCTTTTTCGATAACTTCGTGAATATGCATAGATTTCGTATAGTGGTTTTGGCGAAAATTTACATAATTAAGTAAGATCTCTCGACACTAAAATCCGAATATTTCGTATTTTTAAGATTCTAAACTTATATGGGCTTGTCGGTTTTTATCAATTCGTTGTATATGTGGAGGGTCATTTCGATTTCGTTGTGAACTTTGAACTTTAAAATTTAACGTCTGATATTCCGCCCTATGTTGTATCATTTATGTTAAAATAACGTAAAACGTTGGAAATAATAAAACGTATTATCATAACAGTTGCAATTAATTTGCCTGTGTATTGTTCCAATACACCAAATCCGGTAAATTCTATAAATCATGATTTATTTTCAAAAATCAACTCGCTTTCATTCATAATACAGTAAACTTTAACCTCACTTTTGTTCATAACGTTCCTATTATTCGTGTAACTGCAAGGGATCGTATGGCGTTATTTAATTCCATAAACGTAGTGTACACCGAGAGAAAAAAGTGTTGTATTAAGTAATAAAATGGTGTATTGAAAACTTTTTTCTTTTTCAATATGAGCAATGATATTTTAGTGTTAATGCAATACGTAAAAAAATGTTAAATTGCGTTAGTTAACTGAATAATAATAAATGTTATAAGAAACAGGCTACCCGTGATTCTTTGAACATGTACTTAATTTTCCATTAACAATTTCTACCTGCTAATTGAATAATACAACAACATTATCCCAACACAGTTACTTGTTGTAGACACACGAAGTAATAATTGTCTCTATAATTTTATAATATTGGTTTAGCACTATAAAATGTTGATTCAAAATTTATATTGTTTCATTTAACCTACCTGTAGTATTCATCGAATGACTATTTGCATGTAATTCAATACCTTTAGGTGGTTATACGAAAAAGATTTTCTTGTTAGTGGAACCATTTTCGATTTTGCTTAAAATCACGTTATTGATCGGGCGAGTTTTTAATTTCATCGATGGATCCATCGATTACTGTATCAGTAAGTATTAAACAGACATATACTGTATTCGATGGATCTATCGATGAAATTAAAAATCCGCCGCACATTCAGCAATTAGGAAGACTATAGTAGGTAATAGAAGAAAAAAACATTTACGGCATTATATATTAAACTTATATTAGCTTAATAACATAACTAAAAAATTATAAAGGTTTTATTCATACATTTGAAAGGAAAGTACAATTTAACGTTTCATAATAAATCATTAATAACAACATTTAACCAAAATTCGTTATCAGCATTTACCGATTTCATAATACTACCTACCAAATAATCATTATTTTCAACGGAATTGGTTTTTATCATATTAATCGATTTACTTAAACAATTAGAGGCAAAATGATTTTTACGATTACATTTATCACATATTTTGCCATAAGCTGGACAACTGTCTTTGCGCAATGCGTAAAATTACAACGTGTACACCGACCTGTTCTAGAATTGTTCGAAACCGCTACAAACGATCTTATTTGAATTTGCCGGATACCTATTTCCAATGATCCTCCATCCTTGTGCGGCCCTTGGGTGAGACGTGTCTTCTGTCTTTCTCCTGCATCCGGCTGTCGATCGATGTGTTTTCCAGCGTAATTTCAATATTATTTAAAATTTCTCGAACTTCCTTTCCTATACAGTGTAACAGCGTCGCTGCTTGTATTTCGGCTGTTTTCCCACTGCAACCACTCGCGGTAGAATATAATTCTCAATCTTCTTTGAATTCCCTCCAATTTTTTGCTAGGTTGCCCTCCATTTTCATCTTCTCGGGTTGAGATATATTCTCAATTTTGTTTTGTTCCTCTCTGACATTTTTTTTTTATAATTTGTTGCACTTTTTCTTCCTTTCACTGATTTCTTTTGTATTTTCTTTGTTTTTTATTCTGACTGCGCCATGTTATATACATATATTGCGCGATGGGTATTGACTATCTGTATTAGACATTCAATATTAATGCTACAGAAGCTTACAAACATAGGTCTTATTGCTACGGAGGTTGGATACTGACTGACTATACGCATGTGCGATCACCTATATGTAATAGTATTAAATATTACATTTCATTGAGTTAACACCGATAGTAAATATTTAAAGAACACCTTTTTCAAATGTCAAATCGACAATTTGTGGGATTAAACCAACAAGATAAAATATTGGTTACGCCTGAACACTATAATCTTGTTAAATTAACTCTAAAGTGTGCAACAATATAAATATGTTTGTTTCAAATAGGTGCATATGATTCACTTAAATGCAACATGGTTAAATCAATGCTCAAATTCGTGACACTGCGAAAAATGTTGAAATAACCATTTCATTTCTCTCAGTGTAAATAACATGTATGTTACTTTATGACGTTCATTTGTCGGATACAACATATGACTTCAGATTGAAATAACTAAAAATGATTGTGATACAACATAAGCGAGTTTGTTTCAGACAATGTTAATAATTCTCTTTTTTTTTCTCCATCTTTGCAGGTACATCCACAGCAAAGAAAAACCTTTCAAGTGTACGGAATGTGGGAAAGGCTTTTGCCAATCGAGAACCTTGGCGGTGCACAAGATCCTCCACATGGAAGAATCGCCGCATAAATGCCCGGTTTGCAGTAGATCCTTCAACCAGCGTTCGAATTTAAAGACTCATCTACTGACGCACACCGATCATAAACCGTACGAGTGCATTCTTGCGGAAAGTCTTCAGGAGGAACTGCGACCTCAGGCGACACGCTTTAACTCATGCAGTAGGCGATGTGCCACCGGAAGAGGGTTTCATGCCTGGTGGGGACCTGAACGAGCCGATGTCTCCACGACCCAGAAGTCCTTCAATTGACGGCCGCGAGGACCACGTCAGGACTCATTCGCCCATTCCAGAGAGGACGCAATGTCATGAGCCGTGCTCATCGACCAGTCCTTATACCATGCGCCCTCATCCGGATCACCATTCGCGCAGAGAAATACTTTTAGACGATGAAGAGGAGGTAGAAGAAACTGAGATCGATCCCGGACAAGAAGTTGGGTTAGAGATCTTAGAGAAGGCAGAAAAATCTGATTTGCGTCCTCCAGATCATCATCACCACCAGCACCACCACCATCCACAGTTGCAAATCAGGCGGGATCTTCTACCGCCATCCACACCAAAACCAGCCACTATTACCAGTGGAGCTATAGAAGCTCCCAGCTTCTTGGGGCCGTACAGAAAGAGACCTCATGAAGAAGGAAGAGGATCAGCTTCTTCCATGGGCGGAACGCATAGTCCAGCTTTGAGCTTGAGGATACCAATGCATCATCCACCACCGCATTTGGGAATGTTGCCTCAAGGCGTTCCTATGCCAAGCACGTCGATACTGAAGCCACCTGATTTGATTCCTGGTACTTCAGGGCTGTTGACAACTGTTTCTTCGTTGACTGGGCAGAAGATGGACTTGGGACCCAATTGCAGCAATATGGCAAGTGACCTATCGATGAAGAAGGATGATTTGCAGCAAGCACCACAACCGCCACCTCCACCTTTGAGGCAGAATCCACCTCCTAAGAAGACCGGCTTCACCATAGAAGATATAATGAGGAGATAGTGACCAGTTAAGGATGAACAATAAGTGCCTTGTTAAATAAAATGACTTTAAACATAAATAGTAAGTAAAATTTTTTTGTACAAATATGAATATTTTGTTTTTACTACTAGTTTTTAAAATAATAATAATGGAGGGATCAAATACTCGCAATTATCATTCGTGAAAGCAAACAAAAAGTTGATTGTATATAATTGAAACGTGTTTGTTTTTTCAGAATTTATGTAATTATCACGTAAGATTAAATAAATATATTTTATATATTTTTATACGTTAAATAAATAAGATTTTTTTTATTGTAAATATTAAAATTTAGATAAATAATTTATTCATGCTTTTTTTATATGCAAGTGTTCTTCATAAAAATTCATTATTTTTGTGATAAGGTTCGTTATTATATTATTTTGTACATAAATAATTTTAATTTATCAAGTGGTAATATTGCAGAACTTATTTGAAAATAGGTACATAATAAATGGAGAAAGATCTCATGTTATTTTTGTTATGTATTCGTATGTGTATATATATATTTTTTTATTTTTGTGACAAAGACACAAAATCAAAAAAAACGGTGAGGTACAAATTAATTGACATAAGTATTTCCACCTGTATTTTTAAATATTTAATAATGTAATTTAAAAGCTGTATGTTATATAATGTAATGTTTTTTTTTTTTTGTTTTTATAAGATCGTTTTCGGCATAAGTACTTTTTTTCTGCCTAATATAAAGTTCTATTATTTTTAAATGTACTATAATTGTTCGGAAGTAAGCTTCTGATACGAATCTCTGACTGGGCAATCAATGTTTCTGTCTTTCGTGATTTATTAAAATTGAATTTTGTATCAATGTTTCTTTTTTAAAAATAAATTTCTTATTTTAAGCGATTCTTTGTATCATTTCAAATCTAGACGCGGTTTTCAATTAAATTAATTAATTGACGAAATTGAGGAATTAAAGGTAAGTTTGTAATGAAATATAGTACTTCATTATTAAATACTCTGTATAGTACAATGCATTATCATAATTAGAATAATGATTAGAACTGACTGATTTTGAGATTAAAAACAATGAATCTTGGAATTGTGATCAAAATCACCAATAAAAAAGCTACAAAAAAAGGTAAGATTCTATAAGGATCGGTGTGAAAGAATTAGCATTTTGTAATTTCTGTTCACCAGAAACCAAGAAAAAAAAATTGTTGGATAAAGTTAAACATAAATATCTAGTAAACATTAAAAAAACATGTCTAATATGTAAAAACAAAATAAAATTAAGCTTAGTCAACTATAGTATGAAAAAAGTTTGTTGTTTCTTGATCAAAAGAGGTTTCTAATCTTTGAAGAAAAAGTGAAAAAATTCTTTATGCTATTCAGAAAAATAACCTTATATAAAAATATTTTTCAAAAGTCAGCATCATTACTTGATTATTAAATACTCTGTATAGTACAATGCATTATCATAATTAGAATAATGATTAGTACTGACTGATTTCGAGATTATAAACAAATGAATCTTGGAATTGTGATCAAAATCACCAATAAAAAAGCTACAGAAAAAGGTAAGATTCTATAAGGATCGGTGTGAAAGAATTAGCATTTTGTAATTTCTGTTCACCAGAAACCAAGAAAAAAAAATTGTTGGATAAAGTTAAACATAAATATCTAGTAAACATTAAAAAAAACATGTCTAATATGTAAAAGAAAAATAAAATTAAGCTTAGTCAACTATAGTATGAAAAAAGTTTGTTGTTTCTTGATCAAAAGAGGTTCCTAATCTTTGAAGAAAAGGTGAAAAAATTCTTTATGCTCTTCAGCAGCGAAAAATAACCTTATATAAAAATATTTTACAAATGTCAGCATCATTACTTGATTATTAAATACTCTGTATGGTACAATGCATTATCATAATTAGAATAATGATTAAAACCGACTGATTTTGAGATTAAAAAAAAAAATGAATCTTGGAATTGTGATCAAAATCACCAATAAAAAGCTACAGAAAAAAGTAAGGTAAGATTCTAAATAAAAAAATAAGCATCGATGTGAAAGAATTAGCATTTTGTAATTTCTGTTCACCAGAAACCAAGAAAAAAAAATTGTTGGATAAGGTTAAACATAAATATCTAGTAAACATTAAAAAAAAAAACATATCTAATATATAAAAAAAAATAAAATTAAACTTAGTCAGCTATAGTATGAAAAAAGT
Organism: Protaetia brevitarsis; assembly: GCA_004143645.1. Lineage (NCBI taxonomy): Eukaryota > Metazoa > Arthropoda > Insecta > Coleoptera > Scarabaeidae > Protaetia > Protaetia brevitarsis. Next base: position 47,277 of record RXPK01001015.1, on the reverse strand, counting down.
TTGTTGTTTCTTGATCAAAAGAGCTTTCTAATCTTTGAAGAAAAGGTGAAAAAATTCTTTGTTATTCAGAAGCGAAAAATAGCCCTATATAAAAATATTTTTCAAAGGTCAGCATCATTACTTGATTATTAAATACTCTGTATAGTACAATGCATTATCATAATTAGAATAATGATTAGAACCGACTGATTTTGAGATTAAAAAAAAATGAATCTTGGAATTGTGATCAAAATCACCAATAAAAAGCTACAGAAAAGGTAAGGTAAGATTCTAAATAAAAAATAAGCATCGGTGTGAAAGAATAAGCATTTTGTAATTTCTGTTCACCAGAAACCAAGAAATAAAAAAAAATTGTTGGATAAAGTTAAACATAAATATCTAGTAAACATTAAAAAATATGTCTATGTAAAAAAAAAAAAAAAATTAAGCTTAGTTAACTATAGTATGAAAAAAGTTTGTTGTTTCTTGATCAAAAGAGGTTTCTAATCTTTGAAGAAAAGATGAAAAAATTCTTTATGCTGTTCAGAAGCGAAAAATAACCTTATATAAAAATATTTTTCAAAGGTCAGCACCATTACTTGATTATTAAATATTCTGTATAGTACAATGCATTATCATAATTAGAATAATGATTTCGAAATTAAAAACAAATGAATCTTAGAATTGTATAAAAGATAAGATAAATTGAAAAAATCACCAATAAAAAGCTACAGAAAAAGATAAGGTAAGATTCTAAATAAAAAATAAGGATCGGAACTATAGCATGAAAAAAGTCTTGATCAAAAGAGGTTTCTAATCTTTGAAGAAAAGTTGAAAAAATTCTTTATGCTATTCAGAAGCGAAAAATAACCTTATATGAAAACATTTTTCAAAGATCAGCATCTTTAATGAAACTCAAAAAGAACCAAATATTTAAAGTTGAGTACAAAAAAAATTAAGGACGTTTTTAATGAGGGTAAAATGTTGATTGTTTTGCAAAAAATCACAGATTTTGCCGGCAGCGTAAAGAAGAATAACAAAAACTCTTTTTGTTGATCGGCAAGGAAAAAATAAATCTTAAAAGAATTATTATTGGTTTCCATTAGATTGGATAAAATGTATGAAAAGAGGAAAAAAAAGTCCATTCCAATTTTAAGATCATCTTAACATGTTTCGGCCTGGGGTCATCTTCAGAAGCATGAACTAAAAAGATTAAAATGCACATTGAATGATTTTAAACAATATAACGTTTTGAAAAAAGGATCAAAATTCATTTTAAAATTAAATAAGATGGTTGAAAAATATCCAAGTATGAGGTGCAGTGATACCATGTAAATACAATTACAGATGAGCTTTAAAATAAACTCCTGATTGGAAAGGACTTTTTTTCTCCTCTTTTTATAAATCTTTAAAGAGTTTTCAAAAATGAATATCATAAATATAGCTATAAAGAAAAAACAATATTACAGTTATAGTGATGGCAAGAATATTGACTTTTTTTGCAAAACTTATAGAAAGTTTTTCTTCAAAAGAAAGATCTTCGAAACACAAGTTGCAAAAACTTTTACGTTGTAATGGTTTTGAATTATGAAAATGCATTCACGAAGAACTCCAATCAAAAGAATAAATTCCAAAATATTGTCTGGAAAACGAAAATCAAGGTTCTTTGTAAGAATATCGAATCATTTCAAAAGTAGAAATATTTCTGCAAAAAAAAGTTATAATAAATCTGTGCAAATGAGCAAAACGTAAAAATAAATTCAAAATCACAAATGGAACATGAAAATGTTGGGTTTTGAAAAGGAAAATTCATTTTTTTAGTGAGAGTTATAGTTTGGATTCCTTTGCAAAAAATAAATTTTAGCTACACTATGAAAAAAAAAAAAAATGGCGCCTGCTTGTAATGCTGTATCAGCTTAGGAACACGTTTGCTAAATTTGTAATCAAGACTGGTTCGGTAATGCTTTCGAAAACTGAATAGCATGAGACCGCAATAAAGTCACTTTGCTGTATGTGTCAGGAGGAAACTGGTAAGTTAGCAAGAAGAGCAGAGGGTTACTTTGATCAACCAGATTAGTGCAGGGTATACGTTTATTATTAATGATGGAAGTTAATTGAGTGCAATCTCTTAAAAAAAAATCGCTCTCATTTGAGGAAAACTTTTAATTAAAGAGAAAGGAAGGCCTATTCCTGATCTTCAAATAAACTACACTTCCACAAGTAAAACTCGAACTTACAATAGAGTATTTAATAAAAATATGAGTGGATGTGCGGATGTTCACTAACAAATAAACTATTTTGTTTTATCTGCTTAATTTTTAAGAAAGAGGTCAGTGCGTGGAATAAACAAGGGTTAAATGATTTAAAGCATATCGCAGAGAGGGCAAAGAAACACGAAAATTCCGTTTCTCACATGAATGCATGCGTGGATTTTAATGTTCTAGGCAAAGTGGACATACGTGAATAGTTAAACAGTGCTTATTTGCGACATAAAATTAAGTTCAGCGAAGATGTGGGAAAAAAATCGTCATATTTTGCGTCGGTTAATTATGTGTATAAAAAATGTGAAATCTTATCCTATGTTGGACAGCGTAAAATTGAAAAGTGAACTTTCAGGAATTTATGAATGCGAGAACATATGTGACGCAGATGTAGGTGGTGTTTTGCCGCTTTTAGTGTTCATAACACACAACAACTTAAAACAAGTTTTGACGGAAACATATAAACTGTTGGATATTATTTGTACAACCCCCATGTCGACAGCAGTATGTAAACGATGTTTTTCCACCCTCAAACACATTAAGACTTCTCTGAGAAGCACAATGTCAGAAGATCGACTGAACGCATTTTTACAACAAAGTCATAGACGTCTTTTCCAGCATGAAAAATAGGAGAATTGATTTTATGTACGAAAAAGTAGGCAAGTTCTGATATTGTGCCCATCCTCTTTCATAACTCACGAGCCGCCACTGGAAGGTACCATTTTGTTTAAGATAATCATTGCTGTTAACAGATCTGTACTTTGTAATCATATGTGCAGATAAGATAGTAAATAAATATGACGTACTACGAGAGTACTACTAGCGTCTGTAAGATTATATGTAAGACACTAAGCATGTATTTTGGATGCTTACAGATTTACAGATAACCTTATAGACGCTACAGATATGCTGATATAATAGTTGTATTTAGTCAGTATCAGTATTTATTCAATTACAAATAAATAAAAATCGACCCACCCCTTTTTACACCCACAAATACAAATCAATCTCATTTCGCATCGTTAGAATTCTATTCAACACAAATATACCCTCTCCATTTCTCCTTTTGCCTATATACCTACAACGTACGGACGCTCGAGTTCATTAGACGTTTCATGCTAGGCGATTTCAGAAACTCACAACCGATGTGATGGAGGTCCAGAGAGCGATGAAAAAAATAAGCTACGTATATAATGGAACACCTGCAGCCGACCGAACAATATTTATAACTATTATCAATATGGGTATAATTGAGTTCGGATACGATTTTTTCTGCCTGCACGGCCGATCGTTGGCTCGCAGTAAAAGTGCCCCCACGTCGGCCACTGTCCGACCGAGCTCGGATATACCAGAGAGTTATGGCCTCTACGCAATTAAATTAGTTTTACTCGGGAGAGTGAATCTATAAAATTATATACGTGTGCAGTGAGTCGGCGATGCTATGCGCGATAGTGGTCTTAATGATGTATGGGTCCGCTTGATACGTACTACAGTGCGAGATTAAGAAAAGGTAGAGGAGGAGATTGAGATATGGAACTGTGTTCTCTATTTGATGCAGAATTTTTATATCTACGCATGGGGCAAGGATTAGATAAAGCATAGAGCGAATTTATTAAGGAAATTTTTCTCTCAATAGATGGCGTAGATATTTTTTGTTGCTGATTTTACACGAATCAACTAAAATATTTTGAACTTAAAAAAAAATTATTTCGGAAATAGTATTTAAAACTTTACCAATGTTTTTTTTGTAAGATAATGTAGATTTATACAACTCCTTGATCGCCATAAAATCCAATGCTATAGGAATTGATGAAATTAGCATGCATATGCTTAAAATGTGTTTGCCTTATCTGGAGGATTACATACTACATATATTTAATTTTTGTATTCTGAGGTCTGTGTATCCCAGTATCTGAAAATCGGCATTGATAACTCCAATTCCTAAATCAAAATTAATAGAAGACTATAAAGATCTTCGGCCAATCAGTATATTGCCTGTGTTAGCGAAGGTATTCGAAAAATGTGTCTCACAACAACTAAATCATTTTGTCACAGAATCTGGGATACTGCCCACGTATCAGTCTGGTTTTCGTTCGGGTCACAGCTGTGTCACGGCGCTCACAAGTATTATAGATGATATCATCGTGGAATATGACAAGGGGGGAATGTAACAGCACTGGTGTTACTAGATTTTAGCCGCGCCTTCGATACGATGCACCACCCTTCGTTGCTCTCAATATTGAGATGCACTGGAATGTCTGAACCCACTGTAAAGTTTTTTGAGGCTTACCTGATCGACAGAACGCATCAGGTGATTGTGAACGGCAGCATCTCGACTCCAATTACCGTAGCGCATGGAATTCACCAAGGGGCAATATTAAGTCCTATGCTTTTTAACATCTATACCTCCAAGTTACCCCTCGCGTTGAAATATTGTAAATACCACCTCTATGCTGACGATACACAACTTTATTATTCATTTTGTCCATCTAAAATAGCAGAGACCCAGACTAGGATTAACTACGACCTATTGCAAATATATTCCTTCGCAGAAAAACACCAGTTACAGATTAACCCGATAAAGACCCAAGTAATTCTGTTCGGTCCAGGGAAGCACCGGGTAGTTTGTGCATCTAATTTAAATTTGATTCTTAAAGATCAAACTTTAACGCCGGTTAATAATGTTAAGAATTTAGGGTTGTTCTTGGACAACAACATCCGTTTCCAAAGTAACACCTCGTACTTTAATTAAAAATGCATTCCTGCTCTTAAAACAATATTCATGCATAGACACGTTTTTGATTTATCGTTAGACAGATGTGTGCGAGGCGGTTGTACTGAGTAATTTTACATTTTGTGAAAGCATTTATGGTTTTTGCATCACGCAAGAGGACAAATGAAGAATCCAGATGATGCAGAATTCTTGCATTGGTTTGATATATGGTCTCCATGGCAGGCGGGGTGTGTCTGCGCAACTCAACCGAACTAACACCCTGAATATGCACAATAGACTGTACTCTTTTCTTTACAAACATTATTAAGAAAGAAACACCGCGCGTTATATACCCGTAGTCCATATAACGTAAAAATGTAAAGTCAGCAAGACAAAAACATATATAAGGGAAATCCACCTACGCAACGGTAGTAGTTGAATACAACTCTTGACCGCTCAACACTAGCAAGCTGCTGCCCATCTTACCTTCAAACTCTCAAGAACATTGTGTAACTTTGTTAATCTGTGTCAATTAAGCAATAAAGAATTTTTAAAAAAGGTTGTTAGTGAACCCAAAATCCTAACTCGCGCTATCTTTTTAATCGTGTTCGATTTCGATATCAGACCATGGTCGTAGTACACGTACCTCCAATTTGCTGTCGATTCCCAGACATAGGCTGGAAGTGGTTAAGCGCAGTTTTAGCTATAATGTCAGCAAAACAATAAACACTTACCTTTTAAATGAGGGAATATCATTAACCGCCTCGTTGACATCTATCAAAAGGCGTGTCACCAATTTGCTGATTTCAAATCAGAGAAATGAAGTATAACCCCTGCATCGTTTTCTTAAGTGCACCACAGCGCTATGCTTATTATATACTATTTCCCGCTATATTATTTAGAATAGTTGTTCACTTGGATAGATGCCTTGTTATTTTTTTGTTTTTTTTTTTATTTATGTTTATTAGTATCGTTCTTATAATTTATTATATATCCTTAGGCTAAAGGAAGAGCGCTACCAGTGCATGTGTTTTACATGTACTGCAGCGATTTAGTCTTTTTGGCTTTCATTAGGTTCTTGTTTGTTGTTTCTATTATCTTTTTTGTTTTAACTGTATTTGTATTATGAAGCCAATAAACTTTATTATTATAATTATTATTATTATTATTATTATTATAAGTAAACGAGTGGTTTCAAACAAAGACTTTACTCCGACAGCGTAGTCACACCCTTCTTACAAGAATATCTATTATACAGGGTGTTCGGTAAACATGTGGCAAAAATTCAAGGGGTTATTCCTTGGCTTATTCTAAGAATATTTTGTCCTATACGATTTTTGAAAAAACCCCTTTGTTTCGAAGATACAGGGCGAACAAAATTTGCGACAACCATATTCGATATTCGTTGAAATTATTAATGTAAATAAAAGTATGGTGTACGCCAATGAGTTAATCAAGTACAAAAAAATTGTTTACAATGCGTTGTTATTTTTTTCGATCTCGATCACATGAAACGGCTGTTTTATATAGTAGTGGATTTCATTTAAATACGTCTCATCTGTCGCATTTGTTTAGATTGAGTGACGATAGTTAATGAAATCCTCTATTATGATGTATACGAACGCCGAGATGACTGACATGCATTTCATGTATGGACTTCCTGATGGCAACTCATTAGAAGCTAGACGATTGTACTACATTGAACGATTTCCTGTCCGTAATGTCCCCGACCGAAAAATCTTCGAAAACATTCATCGACGTCTTCGTGAAACAGGCTCAATGAAACGAAGTGGAGGGCCAGGAAGATCAATGACTGGAAGAACGGTACAATTGAAACAGAATGTGCTGGAGATGATAGAGGAAGATCCTGGTAGTTCTATTACGCGAAAAATTGCAAATACTTTGAATGTAAGTCATTGGACAGTTTGGAAAATTCTTAAGGACAATTTGTTGTATCCATATCACATTCAACACGTTCAGGCACTACTACCTGCTGAGTTTTTTCTACCTATTGCATTATGTCAATGGATATTGCAAGCATTAGTTCGCATCTCTCTATTCCTGACACAGATTCTTTTTACCGATGAAGCCAGTGTCTCAAGAAATGCAATAAAGAATTTTCATAATAATCATGTGTGGGTAGATGAAAATCTGCATGAGGTATTTGAAGATCGTTTTCAACATCAGTTCTCGTTGAATGTTTGGGTTGGAATTGTGGGTGATTATCTAATTGGACCGGTATTTCTATCAGGAAGACTTACTGGCGTGGTGTACGGCAACTTTTTGGAAGCAACGCTGCCTGAGTTTTTGGAGGATGTACCATACGCGACAAGAATTGCAATGTGGTTTATGCACGATGGTGCACCACCACATTTCAGTTTGGTTGCTCGTAATTTTTGAACAGCAATATACGGAGATCGCTGGATTGGTCGAGGTGGGCCACACGCATGGCCTGCTCGATCCCCAGACTTAAACCCCCTAGATTATTTCTTCTGGGGATCTCTGAAGTCAATAGTTTACGCTACTCCAGTGGAGAATTTGGACGATTTGCGAAATCGGGTAATTGCTGGGAGTAACTCAATTGGAAACGACCTAAATTCTTTACTAATTCTTCTATTGTACCAAAACCTAGGAAACACCAGTTAATTGAAAATAACAAAACCCATCCAGACTTTTATTTCCGTTACTAACGATTCATTACATCATTCCTCGGCCATAAAACTTCAATTCACCTTTTGTTTCAGCTGACGTAAAACACCCGTTCCAATACGCAACAGCACATTAGCAATTGTGCAGGTCAATAAACACGAGTTTCCCTTATTCATAAGTGCACCTGGAATGCAAGTTAATGTACCGGTACGATTTTATATTAAAAAAACAGAAGTAAAAGGGTGTTTTACGTAACAATTTGACCTGCAGGCATTCCAGACAGAGCATTGCTATTCTAACAGGCAACTGTTTTTTGACACCAAATGAACTCGGTGAAGATCCAGTAAGGAAGGCAGGTGTAATTGAATTTAATTCTTTGGTTACTTTGATGTGTGATTCGTCGAAATTGGTGCAAATAGAATAATTTTCAGCGTTTTCTTTTCAAGACCTATCTTTCAGTTCAATTACTTATGCAATAATCCAATAAAAAGTTAGAAATCTAATCTTGCATAACGTTTTAATATAACTTTCTTAGAGATTCTGCCTTATAATTTTTTTCCTCCATATATCTAGCAAGAAAACCAATCATGTCCCCTTCCTAATTAACTTATTTTCACAATAAAAATCACGTATGAGTACGAACCACGAATGATAAGCCTCTAATAACTATAAGACGTCAAGACACGCTGGGTATCCACGAGAAATTTTCCCTTCAGACAGATTCTAGAGCAGATTATAAATGAGCCCGGTGTCGTTGGGTTAGTCATAATCGGGATTAGATAGAGAGGAGACCAGCGGCGCAGAGTGAGACGGAACCTGGATTGAAAAGAAGGCCCATTACTTTTCATTAGCGACCTGACAATCTGGGCCACTTCGCCGTACTACGACCACTCTCTCTCTCACTTCGTGCTTGCGTCGTCTTCTTCTCTGGTTACTTCTCGCATAGGAACACGCATGCTACATCCAAGATTATTATAAATACGACATTCCAACTGGGAGTCGTATATTCTACTCTCTATATATATACATTGGCCGCTCAGAATCGGGAGGCTTTTGATTTGAATTTCATAAACCACGCAATTAAGCTATCGTCCGTAAGAAATTCTTTAAAGAGGATGTAGAGAAAAGTGCCGAAGAAGTGCATTTTATTTTTTAAATCGTGTCAATAACTGTTTACTGCCTGCTTTTCCCTAGAAATTTTGGATTCGGTCTTACTTAAAGGTAAATTATATCTCGTTGCTCGTTATACAGTCTAGTTCACCTTTTCGGATTATATGCAAAGAAAAACTGGAATATATGCGCATATATATGCATAGATTTTTGAGAAAATATGCATAAACTTGGGGCATATATGCAAAAAAATTGCGACAATATGCAAAATTTTTACATAAAATAAATAAGAGCAGAAAATTAAACATTAACTTTATTCCACAAAATTTTTTCACAACATATTTCTAAAACAATTTATAATTTAATGTTTTCCAAAATTGTGTAAAAGAAAGTTTTATCTTCTATCAGAATACATATGTTTCGAAATAGAAAAGCTTCTTTCACATTCACAGATGTAATTGGTGTATTTTTAACTTTGCAATACATTCTATACTAAATTAAAGTCGAAATCGTTTACTGTTTCACCTTCCAAATTTTCTTAACTTCTCTTCAATTTCAAATACCCCGCATTTTATTTATCACTTTTTTAAATTTATGTATACAGAATTACCTATTGTACCCTTAACTTCTTACATAGCATATCAAATTCGTCTACTATTTCGACTGATTCCGAGAGCGACATCCCTTGCGTTTCTAGTTTACGAATGGAACTTGAAACAAAGCTATAATTTGACTTAATATACAAAAGGTTTTGTAGCAATTCTGTTGATGTTACTAACGTTTTACAGTTTTCTAGAGCAATGCAGTCAGCAGTGATTTCAAGAATTACATTTTTATTCTTCAAAATTATCGGCGAAAAAAAATTGCAGCCTCTAACCACGTACCCCATCTCGTAATAATCGGTTCAGGAGCAACTTAACACGGGAAGTCGCTCCTTATAAAATTGGATTCGTAAAGGTGCTTTTAAAAATCCTTTTTGACATTGCTAATTAAATCATTAATCAAAGGAATGATTCCTAATGTCTTCGGCTACACGATTGAACCATGCTAAGTAAGTGGTATGATAATGTTACTATAAAAAAAATTAAATTTGCGCGGCTTTTGTCATGTATGGTGCAGCGTCGGACACATTTAGTAAAATTTTTCAACAGGTATACTTCTAGTAAAAGGAATTTGATAAACCTTCTTGAACGAATTGGGCAATTGTCACATTATGTGTTTTTGAAGTTCTTTACAATAAATTAAATATGATTTACCTACAATATCTTCATGAAGAATTCCTATTAACAAATGGCAATATAACGGCCACACTTATCCGTACTTTCATCTACCATGATATAATAAAATTATTCCCTACAATTGTTGAATTTCTGCTATTGTTTGCTGGTAACAAGATGTGACATAATTTTTCGTAAGGTACTTTCGTCAGGTATATTATGTTGCAATATTTTTGCAGAAATGATTTAAATTAACATTGTTTAATCTTGCTAATGGTACTTTAGACGAAATTAATGCGTTACACAGATCCGTATTATATTCTTCTTGTTCTGAGTTTCGTGAAGTTGATGCTACACATTGACGTATAGATTGCTGCACACATGCGAATCGCTTTAGTTTTTCACATTTTCCAATATGCGATGGAGTTTTAGCGTGTTGATTAATCAGGTATTTTCTCTCAGAAGACACCTACAACAACAATTGTCATTTTAATATCAAAAGTTAAAGAATTTAAAAAAATTGTAAACTTTTAGTAAAATTAAACTTACCAGTTCACTGCAGGCTCGACAAAATATTTTGTCGCCACCTTTACCAGTTCAGGATATGGCTTAATCCATAAAGAATTTTGTTCGCTACACTCATTATATGTATACGCACAGTATTAAAAACGTAACACAATTACATGCTGTTTCGCTCAAAATATTCAATGAATGAATAGTTTATTGGGAATTAATAATAATAAAAAGTATTTACCACATCCCTTCTGCTAGGCGAAATTAAACACGTGCAGTTCTTGGAAAAAAGTATTAGAGAAACCAATGTAAAAGATTTATCGTTCTGAGAATTGTCGGTTGTTGATCTACATTAGGAATTACTAGGAATTTTTACTAATAGAAAGGATAAGAAAAAGCTTAAATATGCAATATATGCAACTTTTGTAAAAATATGTATAGAAATGCGTAAATATGCAATATATGCAATCACTAATTAGCGCTAATTAACTACAATTAGTGTAATACACTATAATTAAAGATATGCAAAAAATAAAATATATGCACTTTGCTCTAGAAAGAGGTATTACTGTTACGAAATCCTAGGATAATATATCGCAGGTAAAGTAAGTAACTTAAAGTTGTGTCTAGTAAATGACTAAAATTACGTTGAATATAACTTATTGCTGTAAACTTCTCCTAGACCCCTCACCTGTACAAACTGCACTAAACTGGACCTGCGTTTCAATGGCAAAGCTATCATCATCAACAGTAGGTACTATAACTTTAATAATTTCTATTTTCCTGAATTCCTTAAGACATTTTCCTCCACATTCCTCTATATATAAAACTAAACACGATCCATCCTCACTGCTTGACCTACCTATCTATGTATTTGTTTTTATAATTTTAAGCTACCAGTATGGGTGGGGCCTTTGTCAACCGCGCACGGTGACAATCTAATATCCGAACAATAGCTCCCACCTGACATCGGCCTCAAGAGACATCAGACAATCAACCGTTCGGGTATGTGGCGGCCGTTGCGAGAAGATCTTTTTTTTTTGTTCGCTTCGGAGCGGGTTAATTTACATTTTAAAAAAACCGAGGAGGCTTGGTCCAATTATGTATCGACAGCCACGTCGGGCTTCGAAGCCGTCTGACGATGAATTACGTCACTGTACAGGCTCGCAATTTAAAGCTGAGCAAACTAGGATAGGTATTTTAATAAATGCAATGCATGTTAAGTAAACAGCGTGAGGAATCATGTTAATCGGAATTTAGTGTTAAAATAATTGCTTCTTTTTTGCAGGTTACTACAGAATTCTGGGTAATTGCGAGATACTGAAGTTGAAACTGTGTTTGCTAGATAAGAAGACAGTACACAAAAATTGTAATTTTGCCATGGTAAATCAGGATATAATGTAATAACGTTGTAAATTTACCACAATAAATCATGTTAAATTTTGTTTTACATGTTTTTTTTCTAGGATATTTAAACATGGAAAAAGAAATTTCGGTAAAATTTATAGCTTTTTCATGTAAGTTTTAGATGTAACAAAAATTCAAAAGGAAATACAGGAAAAAACATGTACAATTTTGTATTTACTCTCAAAATTTACTTAAAAGTGTAAAATTGACATTTTTTTGGGGTATTTAGTGCACTTTAAAAGTAATTTTACTAGTGAACTATTAATTTTGCTGTAAAAATATGAGGATCTTTTATATTTATTTGTTTTTACTTGAATTTTCGAGTAAAACTATAGATATCATGGAAAATACGAAATTCATACGCCGCAATGTGATTGGTTATTGGATTATTTATCTGTGCGCGTAGGTAATTCTATTCGTTGTCGAACTTATTTATTGGCTCAATGATATCATGTACGTCACAAACAATCGTAGGTTTCGCGTAAGCGTGTTCATTCTTGATCCCTGGTTGAGCGATTCAGTATGACCTATTAGGTGCTATAAAAGAATTAGGTAAGTTGCTTGCTCTCTTTATAAAAATACGTATGAAAATTACTTCAGTGTTCGGTAAATATGGAGTTCATATAAATATTACATACGAATTTTACAGTACAATCTTTGAAAAACATATCAGCATGTGAAATTTACTAGATGGTAGAAATTTTACCTTATGAAGCAAATTTACCTGTAAAATTGCAGGCAACTTTGTTACCAACGATTTTACATGTAATTTTACTGCATTTTTTTTACAGTGTAGGTGCACACTAATCTTCGAAGATTAGTGTGTACCAATTTCGAAGAATTCCAAATTCTAATCAAACTATTCATTTAAAATAATATCTGTTATTCAAGTGAACTACCTTATAGGAATTCGAATATTCAATAGGTATAATGAAAAAGTATTTAATTTAATTTTTGTATGAAGTTGTTGATAAGTACTGTGAAATCTGCTGCAACAGTTTCTTTCCACAGGAAAGGCAGTCTATTTTGTTCAAATTTTGCGTATTCGTGGTAATACGATACTACATATTATTGTCATCTTTTACTTCATCCATTGTGAAGTTCGAAAAAACAATGCAAAACAGGATTGTCGCGCCCTCTTGTAGAGAGAAGTGGAACGAGTAGCGGCAACGAGGGGTGACGGCGCAAGATAGTTTATAAAAATTTTGACATTGCTGTTTTAAGGAAATAGTTCGCAGAGTCCTAATCAGCGTCTGAAAAGCTATGCCTGATCATTTTCAATCGAATTGCAAATGAAGTATATCCAAAAACGCATGCACTAAAGGGGGATTTGCCGTTACTATGTTATAAATCCTAGTAGTATTAGGAGTTGGTCGCAATGACCATCCTAGCACTCTAGTGTACCGTTAAAGAAATCGTCCTTTCAATAGCGATGACTCCTATCAAATGTTGTTCTAGTAAATATACCAGATTAGTATGATACGATCGTAGTTTCCAGCCTATTTTGTGCGAAATATTATCTGTTACTGGAATAAAATAGGAGACGCGCCATCTATGCGTCAATTTCTCTACTACACATAAGTATATCTGCTCATCTGCTGTACTATATGGGAAGAAAACTGCTATACGAAAATAAAATGCGGTATTTATTTTTACTTCCATGTAAATATTTAGTTAAATTAATAAATATTTGTTACAAATTATTTGTTTGATTGAATACAGGAATATTTTTAATAATCCTAAATCTAGTAATCATTTAGTAACTGTAACCAAATGCATGAAAAATGGTTGAAAACAACATACTCGTTTTTCCCCCGTATAACAGTTTTAAAACGTTCAAACACTATATACTACTGTATAGTGCCTTGGCTTATAAGTAAATCAGCATTAACTGAAAAGATTCCAATCATCTCTGAAATTTCTTTAACCTCGCACGAAAAATATTCACTTTTGCTCATTATTGTTTGCGTATCTGAGATTTATGCGCATGGGAACATGAATAAGACTAAAATACTTCCGTGTAAGAAAGTACTCAGCTTAAATACAGGTGCCTGCATTTTCCGTTAAAAGGTAAAAGTTTTAAATCAATGTATACAAGCGTGTCCACGCAAATAAATCAAAACGTCCGGCTTTTTTTTATTTAAAATACTGTTTATAATACAATAATACTTAAAAGAAACTAAATTATGTTGTTAAATATGTACATAATAATAACAATATAATATGTAACGTGTATTGTCTTACTTAAACAAAAGTTATAAAGACACTATAAAATATTAATCAAAACTAAGGTGCATTCAATTTAATTACGGTTACTTTTCGTCGAAAAGCATGTACTTAAGAAGAAAATAGTCTTCCGGCAAAACAGCACGCTATTTTCAATTAAAATAAACACTATTCTGAGAAAAGGTATTCTTTTCGTTGAACATGATAAAAATCAAAAGTTATAAAACTTTTCATTTAATGCAATCTCTTTTCTCAGTGTTGTTTTATAATTTTATAGTAAAATTTCACTGTGTTTATATTCAACGTTATCATAATTATAAAGTATTCTTCGGGTAAATTTTTTATATGACATTTTATTAATTTTGTTACCTTATTATTTTGTTATCATTTGTTTCATTTTCTTCAAAATATTTGTTAAAATTGCCATCTCTTTTATTTCACCAATTTTTCAATTCATTTTGTACCCTCAACAAGTGTTCTAGAGAGGAAATCTTAAGGAGAGAGATGACGAAAGTGGACAATTTTGACAATCTTCCGGTAAATAACGGCTTAGTTTCGACTGATGAAGAAAGAACTCATTGTGAAAATATCTTTGGCTATAACCAATCAAACTATAACCACCCAAACATGAAGATCGTTTTCCAGCGGTGATTCGTTGGTCAAAAGAGGAAGTTGGGTTATCTGTAAAACGGGGGTGGTTCTGTAAAGGAGTTTCGGGTAAGTGTTTAGGCTGACCACCCAAAAATTACTAGATAAATAACCCGCTTCCTACTCAGGCAGAAATATTTCGGGAGAGATCTATTGGAGCCCTCGAAGGTCCTCAAGTTTCCACTGGGCAAGATACTGGGCTTTATAGAGAGCACCAAGCTGCTGGAGTGGAAATAAGAGAATAGGGATGGTACAATGAGCACCAAGCTCAAGTGCCCACCCTAACTTGAATGAATGAATGAATGAATAACCCGCTTCCGTTACAAGTAAAATACCAGTGTGGTTTTAGGGACACAAAATTGCTCCAAATTGGTCTAGGAATTTTACCAAAAACTTTTTAGTGTGTAGTAAACTTTTACATAATTTTAGGTAACTTATCTATGTTTTGATAATATCTTTATTTTACTTGGTATTTTAATTTATTATAGTTTTGTATTAGTAAATCTTTCCTATCAACTGCAGTTATCTGTTTTGGATTGTATCTTAAATTCACATGTCCACAAAATCGAGGTCATAATTAATTAGCTCTAATTTCAAATACTCGCCACAATATTTGATACACATCGTAGAGAAAGGATGACCTACACAAACGTGATAGAGAAAAGATTGTCTTAATACGCTTTTACATGTTAAAAGCGTTACGATTTTAATTTATACAAAGAAATAGCTACTAGTAACCAACGGCAGCAACTTTTTTTCCGCATGGTTGGCAACCCAAAACGAGTATTAAAGTTAATTAAAACATTCACCAACCATCCGGACACGTCTAGATTGTCCGATAAGAAGCTCGGGCGCAAGTAAAAACACGTGTAAGCTCACGCTACTCAAACTATATCATATTAAACATTTCCTGTCTGCGTATAAAGAACTACATTTCGATTAATTGTTAATTAAATCTATGTCGTACTGGGGGTACTGAAAGATTTTTACGTGTTTTACGCTTGTGATTTCCCATATACCTGAGTTATGTGAGCGATTTCTGATGTAGCAGGTAGGAAGGCATACGCAGAGCAGTTGTTAAGCGTATTTGAGGGAATCGTTAAAAATTACGAAGCGAAAATATGCTGAATACTTTTTAATTATTTATCGAGGATAATTGATGGGGAATTTGCGGGGAGATTTGTGGTTTAAATACGAGAAGGGTTCCCACGCTTCTGGATTAGGTATGTGGAGAGAAAAGATGCGATCAAGTTGATCAGGTGTAATGAGAGGTAGTTTTGACATGGGATATTGGATTGCGGTTTTAAACTGAATTTAAAATTAACCGAAGAGAACCTTTATTAATGCAGTTTTGCTAATAATGTCATTAAAATTTGCATACGTGATTTTGTTTACATGCTCTTTCTTTCCTGTTCCGTCGCTCTCAAAATGTTCGTTTCAAGGTCGTGCTGATTAGGAAATACAAGATTCTAATATGAATTCCATGAAATATTGGATTTTTGAACTTTGTTATGTAAGTTTGATTTAAATTATTGTGAATTATTTAATGCTATGCTGCTCTATAGTGAAATATGAACATAAATGAAGTCATTAATACAATGTTTTAAAAGAAAAAATATATTTCTTAGCATATTTTTTTCTTCTAAAGCTTCAATACTATTTATATGTAAAAATGTAAAAAAATTGTCTTAGACCAACCAGCATTCGGCATCTTAATTTTTTATAGTTTTCTGGCAAATTCACTTTCACTAGTATCGTGTCTCAAGTATTATTTTTGATTCCTCCCTAAGAAAAAAAATCAGAATTTAAATGCACGCCCTCTAGGGGCCAAACTTTCACTCAGTCAGCGACCGCTGTGTAAGTCGATAATTCAATCACTTTCTCACTCACTACACCTTTCATTACGGTATGCTATTTGTTAGTTCTTGCAATAATTTGCAAACCATTGAACTAACGAAGGTTTCATTTAATACTTCATTGCGTTCATATCGTAAATGATTTTATAAAAATTGTACGTAAAAATAATTATTTATTGAACGTATGAAAATATAGTTACCATAACAAATATTATCCATGGATTAACGTACAATGATTTGTTATAATAAGGAAATAGTATATTAAAAGATTAGTGTTACAACAGTCATTGTAATACGTGTGTTTTATACTATCTTTTTCTATTTCGTATTAATTTACGTTTATTTATTATTAAAAATAGCATTTCTTGTTCTTGCAGGAGAATTTTAATGTTTCCATGTTTGTGACTCAATTCTTGCAATTCCATGCAAAAGCCATGTCAAAAATGTCAATGTGAAATGTCAAACCACGAGTTGCACCACCAACTTCACATAAAGTGTCACCACAAACAGTGTCACAAAGTGGAAGAAACAGTGTTACAAAGTGGAACTTTGTGACACTGTTTTCGGGCAAAACAGTTATACAAAGTGCTCATTGTATCTGCGGAATAAAAAAAACTTATTTATTTTACTAATAAATCTTATTATTATTTAATCAAAAATTGTAAATAATATTTTATCATAACAATGACACATTTTGTTCTCTCGATGAAAATTCACTCAATGAATGTATATTATTGATATCATGACCACTATTTTTCTCAGTGTGCAATGCATTCTGCAACAGTAAATGTTTGATAGTTTAAAAGTGTTACAAGAACAGGAGAAACCTCTTCATTGAAACTTATTACATTTTCAGGTAAATTCGCATCACTGTTTATATATAGTCTAAAGTGGAAGGATGTTACAATAAAAGGGATAACTTTGTAATATAAAATGCTTACGCTTTTTTGAAAGCGTACGAATGTTGAAGCGTCTGAAATGAATAAATGTTGCGAGAAAAAGAAAAACCTTTTGTTTCAAAATGCTTGGGGTTTCAAAATGGTGAATCACTATCAATAGGTTTGAAGTAAAAGAATGAACTGATCATCTACTTTAGTTTTTTCTGCAATTCTTATTTAAATAGAAGAATGCTACAACATAAAAAATCAATTATCCAGTAAAACCGTTGATAAAATGATAAATAATATCCAAATCACGAAATAATTCCTTTCTATTGTCGCCTGATATCCCTTAGCTACAAAAATAGTTTAAAAACTTTATATATTTTTTTTGATATAATTTAACAAATCTCAAATCATTCTAAATAAAAATTGCTATACAACATTTTTCATTCCGAGTAAATTATTAAGGGGGCGTTTACAAACCTCTTTCGCGCCAACATAATGGCAGTATAACATGGGTTACTTTGTTCAAGTTATTTTCGCAACATAGGCGGTTTTTCTGGAAAACAAGGGCATTTACACACTCTACATGAATATACGGAGTGAAACGATACATTTTCAATTGCATACTTAAAATATATTGCTTAAAAACAGAATGTGAAACATGAATGAATAGCGATGTAGAAAATTAACAAAATTTAAATGTTAGCTGTAAATGTAGATAAAATTGCATGGCTTCCCTCGGGAATTGTTGTAGAAATAAATAAACATAACAGTTAGCTAATTAAACCATCTAATTATGATAACAACTTGAAAAAACAAAATTGAGATACATAGAAGAGAATTTTACAGATATCTGCTGCAACGGATGTTACTTTAGTTTGGCATTCGTGACATAGATGGCATACCAAAAAGTATACTTTTTAATATCATTATTAGAAATACTTTATGCTTTTATATGTTTCTGTAGTGCAATTCTCTGACGGAATGTATTGTTTTGTAGTAGTTTGTTCTACTAACTCTAACTATGGCAGGATATTAGATATTAGAGGAATTACAGTGTAATATATTATTCAATTAAATAGAAATTGGAGTTTTATTGCAAAAAATTACGGGATTTTATTTTATTTTTTGTAATTTTGCAGTGGAAAAAAACAATATTATGTAAAAAAGTTTATTTTAAAAATCCTACTATTTCGTCTTGAATCTGAAAGAGTAAAATGTGTTTTTCACAGTGTAACAGTAAGGACATAATTGTTGGCACCTCTGATGTAGACCCGCTTCGTGACCTACAAATATAAGTGAACTTAGGGGCATCTTCTAGCGATAGCGAAATAAATAATCTTAAGTATTATATTATATGTATAACATAATAGATATTATTTTATTAATGTGATGTTTGCTTTGACGTTGAAATACTTAAAAGAATCATGACTGGTAGTGGAAGTTATAAGCAAATAGCTTTATAAGTTTTTATATAGATATACTAGAAGTTATTTAACTGCATAATGTATTATAAATAAAACAAGAAAAAAGTTTTATTCACTGCTTTAATATTTAATTTGTTTAATTATACCATTTTATTACTTCTAACAAAATTCTCCGTTCAAATCTTTTTAGGTTTCCAATATCCTAATTGATATGTAATACTTGTTGGTACAAAAAATCATGGAAAAACATTCATTGTTAAAATATATTGGTCTTGTCACATTTGTTTTTAATGATCTAGTAAGCGTTTAAAATTGCAAGTCTTCGGAATGTATTTTAAGAGTATTCGAGAAGTTTTCCATAAATTTGTCTATATAAATATCCTACTGTTTTACATTTCTCTGACCACTGTAAGAGCACTATAATACAAAATGCAAAATGAATATATTTGATATAGAAAACATATGCAGAGAATTTACCACATTTTATTTATCAGAAAGAAAACAAAACTACATCTCTTTTTTTTTTGAATTATTGAAGCATGTTTCCACAGCACTTTTTATTTATTGTAAGAACTTATTTTGCACACTTTAGAGCAAATAAAAGCAAAACACTATGCTACGATGAAACAATCTAATGTCTTTCACAATAACTATTCACACCACACAGAAATACACACGAACTAGTATCTAATAAACAGCATACAAAATTAAAGATAAATAATCTAAATAAAACAAATTTCGTTTATTTATAAAAATAAACAATAACATTACGCCATCTTGAAAAGACTTTGTGCACAAAATATTCGATACCACGAAAGTCCGTCAACTGTAACTAGTATAATAATAACAATAAAATCACTAGTATCCCGGTATTTCAATTCAAGGGATAAGAGAAAGTGAATATGCACGCCGCGATGTATTAGGCAAGCGCCCCAAACGTATGATCATAAATCATAATTGAAGGAATTTCCCAAGAATATGTTTACGGTCTAAACACGCACCATCTCTTTTCAGAACTACCCATCACTTTCTAAATTGTCACTTTAAACTTTTTCTCAACAATAGTAAGCGAAAGTACTAGTAGCGCCATCTCATGTTCAATATATTCGACAGAGAGTTGCATTAGAGTGATTTAGTTCGTGTTACGAAAATAGAGGGATGTGTACACCGCCTTAAAGAAATACTTGAAGCGTCACTGTCGCCATCTGGTGGCGAAGTTCACAAGCGCAATACTAGCCGATAAACTAGTTTTCACCTATTCATATTATCGATTAAGTATGAGAGAAATGCCAGTAGAGGCGCTATCGTCGGCACCTCCATTTCGTATACGCGTGCACTCGAATGGTTCCCAATCGAAGGTCGAATTGACTTGGTGTTCTTGCCATATCCTCGTGTGTAACCGCCATTCGAATTAACCTGGCGACAGAATACTCGACTATTACCGTTTAAATATTGTAGTGCCGGTAGATATTTAAAATAATTTAACTAACGTAAATCTATCAAATAAATCTGTGTTATTTGTGTTATCTATATATAAGTGATAATATTTGGTAAGTTATCCGTTTGAATATATGATAAAAAAGAAAGAATAAATAGACTGATTTGAGAAACTTTTATATAAATTACTGTATACCTCTGCAGCAATGGATAGCTATATCTTACGGAAGAAAAGTGCTAATCCCTCGACCCAACAAAAGGAAGTTATGATAGATTTTCTAAAGAAGCATCGCGTTTTGGCCGGAGGGAGATTTACCAGTAATTTTAAGTACAAGGACGCGCAGAAATTGTGGGTAGATTTAGCGAATACCTTAAACAGCATTCCAGGACCAAGGAAGACGTGGAAATTTTGGAGAAAAGTTCGTATAGTTTTCATAATAAAAATAAAAAGGATTATTGTTTTGTGTAAACAACTATTTTTGTAGACATGGCACGATATGCGTTGTAGAATAAAAGCCAAGGCGAGAAAATATAAAAAATACGTAAGTATGAACCTAAACGTAACGCCATTAGATCTCTAGAAGAAAGCATCTTGAAGCTGATCAAATCATCTGTGGAAGCGCGTAAAGCGGAAGCAGAATCAGAAACACCTGAGGTATTATTAAATACAACAGAAAACGATGTAGAAGATAGTAAGTATACCATATTATTGTTTTTGGGTTGGTTATATAAATAATTTAGCTTTTATTCTAATCGTCCCAGAAGATGTGAACTCAAGCCAAGATGCTCATGATTTTGAGAGTCCAACAGATCCGTTATCTTCTGCAACAACACCTTCTGACAGCGTGAAGGAGCCACCCGCTACAACAACTCATTCTGAACATCCATATGCAGCTCACGATAAATATCCAGAGTATTTACAGCGGAAACTGGCGATGAAGGAAAAATACTACGGAGAGAAGCTGAAACTTATGCGTGCTTCTCTCGAGTGCCAGAAAAAAGCAGCGGAAACTCTGAAGAAAATAGCAGACGCCGTGCATGAACTGATGTAATTGATTATATTATTTTGCGAATATATTTGTACCTTAAATAAAGTAAAAAATAAATAGTATATCTGATCAGTGGTAGCTCGTAAGAATATTGAGTGGTGAGGCCAATCACGGGCCAACTCCCCCCCCCCCCCCACTCCATTTTATTAATTTTACAAAGTTTTGAATCAGTTTAGCTCAGCTTGTAGTAATTTATGACCCCATTTATTGCTAAGGGCTATTATTACAATCGGAGGATTTACGGATTAAATATGGCAAGCTCGAATTAATTTTTTTTTATTTATATCGATTATAAGTCTAAAGTGAAGTTCAAACCGAAGATTATTGATATGCGGTTTAAACCGTGATTATAACAATGGCCATAACTGAAATAATACCGACACAAAAAAAATAATGTAGACACATTTAGAAGCCATTTTAAAATGCAAAATATGTTCTTATTGGGAATACATATCTACCTAAATATAAATACTAACGTATTTCCTTCGGAATTACATATAGGTATTTAGTTTTTAAACCGCACGTACAGTGAAATTCAAAATTGACGTCTGTAGTTTTTTGTGAATGCGTTGGTGCTGGATTTGTCACTTCTACGTTGATGTATTTAAATAACAAAACTCACAAAACCCTTTTTTTGTATATTTACATAGTAAGATATGTACAAATGTATTGGCGCTTGAAATGTCGGAACAGAACTACTTATTACAATATGGTTTTGAACTAATAGTCCCTTGTTACACTGACCATTTTCCTTTGGTGGGGTTACAAAAGTGATTGCGTGTGGTGTACAAAGGAACTCTAGTGGTCGTAAATTACAAAATGAAGAGGGGTCTGACAGAATAAAGAAAGAATCGAAAAAGGGAAAGATGTCTTCACTATTAACTTCTTAGAACTGAAGGAACCTAAATCTAAATATGGGGACGTAACAATACTAAACTACGGAATCGGGTTAAGACAAAACAAATGTATATAATTCTGTTCTAAACAACGTCTCTCTAAAATATCAGCGTTAGAAAATGGTACATCTACTTTAAAATGCAAAAAATAGTAGATATACAAAGAGCGGTTACGTATTAACAAAGCCAAATCATCCTTCGGTTTATTTATCAAGTAAAAAATTCAATTTACAACGACTCATTCATTCCCTCGATTCTGGCACTTTACATACACATATTTAAATTTACAAAAAATAAATCTCAACGCCATGGAACATCTTTAGAAATAAGGGGTAAAATTATCACCTATTCCATGAAATTTATTTATGATTTGCTTGTTATTCTTATTTAATTTAAAAGTTGATTTCTGAATGGCGTAAAAACATAAAAAAATAATATTGTTTATTAATTATAAAGACGATGGGAACACGCGGGAACATTAAAACATTGATAGGAAAAACCATAAACATAATCAGTGGCGGCTCGTGAGTTATGAAAGAGGGTGGACACAAAATAAAATTTGATATTTTTGGAATTCATTCCAATTGCCTCTTTTCTGTCTGCCTATAGACACATCTAGCGAATAAAAGCACCTGTTGTGCAAAAATTAATTATTAAATGCGGTAAATAAAATTTACCATTTCACTATAATTGGCAAGTATTGTTTTTACCTATTTCAATTGTCAAAAAACATATTTTTTTGTTTGTTTTAAAGTGATATTTTTCCCCCCATTTTTAGGTTTCTTCAGTGGCGGCGCGTGAGTTATGAAAGAGGGTGGGCACAATATAAGAACTTGCCTATTTTTTGTACATAAAATCCATTCTCCTATTTTTCATGCTGGAAAAGACATCTATGACTTTGTTGTAAAAATGCGTTCAGGCGATTCTTCTGGCATTGTGCTTCTCAGAAAAGCCTTAATGCGTTTGAGGGTGGGAAAACATCGTGCACATTCTGCTGTCGACATGGGGGTTGTACAAATAATATCCAACAGTTTATATGCTTCCGCCAAAACTTTTATTAAGTTGTGTGTTATGAACACTAAAAGTGGCAAAACACCACCTACATCTACGTCACACATGTCCTCGCGCTCATAAATTACTGAAAGTTCAAATTTCAATTTTACGCTGTCCAAGATAGGATAAGATTTCATAGTTTTTTATACACATAATTAACCGACGCAAAATATGACGATTTTTTCCACATCTTCGTTGTACTTAATTTTATGTCGCAAATAAGCACTGCGTAACTATTCACGTATGTCCACTTTGCCTAGACAATTAAAATCCACGCATGCATTCATGTAAGAAACGGAATTTTCGTGTTTCTTTGCCCTCTCTGCGATATGCTTTAAATCATTTAACCCTTGTTTATTCCACACACTGATCTCTTTCTTAAAAATTAAGCAGATAAAACAAAATAGTTTATTTGTTAGTGAACATCCGCACATCCACTCATATTTTTATTAAATATTCTATTGTAAGGTCGAATTTTACTTGTGGAAGTGTAGTTTATTTGAAGATCAGGAATAGGCCTTCCTTTCTCCTTAATTAAAAATTTTTCCTCAAATAAGAGCGGGTTTCTTTTTTAAGATTTTGCACTCAATTAACTCCCATCATTAATAATAAACGTCACTTCAAGCCTTTGAAATCACACAGATATTATCAGGACTTGTGTTTTTTTTTTTATATGGAACACCCTACATATTTTTACACTATTCAAAAGCACATAAAATTACCTTTAACATGATATATCACACTTGATATTTTATTTAATCAGTTCTTAAAATATCTGATTTTCTATTTGCAATTTCACAGATTTTAAGATGGCTATGGATGGTGGTGGATAAGCAAATACAAGTTTTCAACAAGAGAGCAAAAAATGTTTTTAAATTAAAATTAAAATTGTTACAAATAACAATTCCAACAAACTAAATTAAAGAAACCATTAATAGCATTACTGATACGATAGCTATAATTAAGAAGGTTTATTCTGTAATAATCATGGTTAGACCTACAATACGCTGCAAAATTCTGACATATTAAAACGAAATTTTTACTATATATGCCAAAAAAATGCGTAAACATAAGATATGGCAAGTGTTCGAATTGTCCACCGTTCAGTATATTATTCATAGCCATCTTAACATACTGTGAAATTGCAAAAAAAAAAATCAAATTTAAAAACTGTTTAAATAAAATATATAAGTGTGTTATATCATGTCAAAGGTAATTTTATGTGCTTTTCAATAGTGTAAAAATATATAAGGTGTTCCATATAAAAAAAACACAAGTCTTGATGATATCTCAAAAAAAATACGAGTTAAAAAAACAAAAAATTAGAGCATTAAATTCTGCGTCAAAAAGTGCCCTAATAAAGTTCTTATATAAATTAAGCATTTTCACAAATTAATAAGTTACAAGGGCTTTTAAAGATTGCATATTATACAAAAACGCTCTGTATCTCTTATACTATGGAAGATATAAAAATACGGATTTCACTAATCGATTTCTCTTTAAAATCGAGATCCAGAAGCATAGGTCACATTTTGTCTAATTCCTTTAGAAATATAAGTTCCCTATTAAAAGTGTCGAATTTGGCAGACCCTGTACAGGTTTTTCTCAATTCGGTCCTGCAAAAGCAGCAGGTACAGTAAGCCCTAACAAGGATTTTAACGGCTATAGAAAACATGGCTTGTATATTTTTATCTACTTAAGCTGGCTCAAAAGTACGGTTTCGATTCCATACAACAGGTATAAAGTTATGACACGCATCTATAGAGGAAATAGAAACACACTTAAAAGTGCCTAGTTTTAATAAACCCTTTCTTATTATTATTTTGAGTTGATTAAAGTAAATAATAAGCTCCAAACTTCAAATTAAAAATCTCATTGTTCCTCTCAAATTTTCCCAAAGACGTTCTACATAATCAACGAAAGAGTACACACAGAAAAACAATAGGAACACAGCCGACACTATACGACAATTCGAAATTACAGGGCGGTATCTCTGGCAATCCGTTACTACAGGATCGGTATAGAGCTACGGTTGACCCCGACGCATGATGAAAAAGGAAAGAAAGAGAGAAAGAAAGAAAGAAAGAAAAAAGCGAACCATCGAGGTAGATATACAGGCATTGAAGTTCATTTCAATATACCTACAACGAAGCTCACTACAAAAGGCGGTGTTGGTTTTTTCACTTCACGAAATAAGTATAATTAATTTTTTTATGCGCGCGATGAGCAAATAATACGATGTTGCCTTTTGTTCGTTTTTTTCTTGTTGGGAGGGGGAGGGGAATAAAGAAAGGGCTATGTGAGGATGTAATAAATGTAAATAATGATCGGGTTAATATAATTCTTTTTTAAAAAAAATGGAATGCTTCATTTTTTTCATTAGATCCATTAGGCAATACAAAATATTACATTGGATACGTCATAACTGTAAAATAGATAAAAGAAAATTGAGCACATTAAAAGAATGGTGCATTGAAAATACATACCATGTGATTCAAAATGATTGTCGTAAGAAAAAAACTGTTTTCCGGAAAAATTTATCTATACTTATTACCAATTTAATGAGCGAAGTTAGCTACATACAAATTTCATACATTAAATGAATTTTCATGACATTTAGCGACATTGGCGTGCGTGTTGTAGTATCTTTCGATTATTTATCTTATAATTTTTTTCAAATCGTTTATATTTACATCTAATATCACCAACAATAGTATTTCTGAATACTGTAAGAAAATAAGGGAATTTATCTGTGGTAATAGCTCAACAAACAGGTAAAAAATCAATATTAACATTAAGTCAAATAGTTTATTACATTTTATAATTTTGTAGGCTTATCATATACTTCAGCGCAATGAGCTGTCAAAAGAAAGTTACATTTTCATCCCTATAAAGTTTCTACGGTACAGGAATTATTACCATTAGATCACGATAGGCGATTGGAATATTGTCATTGATTTATAACAATTTAAGGGACGATGACTTGCTAAACAAATCATTTTTCTCGGATGAAGCCTGGTTTTATCTAACAGACTATATTAATTTACAAAATTATTGTATCTGGTCTACCAGAAAATCCACACGAATTTCGAGAAACGCAATTGCATCCCGTAAAAGTTGGAGTATGGTTAGCTATGTCCAATATCCAGGCAACGAATAATAGGGCCAATTTTCTTCGAGGAAACTGTAACAGCCCAACGTTACCAACAGATGTTGGAATTGTTTATTGCAGAGTTACAAGAAAATGAGCTTGAAGCAGGTTATTTTCAGCACGATAATGCTCCGGCACATACTGCTCGACAAACCTGCCAATATCTTCAACAGTTTTTTACTGACAGGTTCGTTAGAGCACAAAGATGGCCACCAATATCGCCTGATCTAACCCCCATTAGATTACTTCATGTTCGGCTATCTAAAAAATAGGATCTATAGAAACCGCATGTATACCATAGAAGAATTGAGAGATGCAGTTTTGTTGCTTAATAATTATACTAATCGTATGTTATAATTTAAAGTAATAAATAAATTTAGTTAAACACCAGTTAGTACTGAATTGTAAAATGATAATTTAGTAAAGTTAAACTAATTACATTTCATTTTTACAAGCAGAAACACCAATCCATAGTCGTTTATATAATGCGAATTCAAATATAGGTTACGTTTTCCTTATTTATGACAGATCCGTTTACTTTCTTATGTTCCAACACTGACTTAGTTCAAACCTTCATTACAAACACGCGGCATATACCTACACCCTGTTACTATCTATAGGAGCGGAATTGACAATCATTTTGAATCTCTGTGTATATATTTGCAGGTTAGCCAACGTCACTGAAATAAAGCAAAAAACTCGTCAACAGAATACACACTATTCTCCAAAAGAAGACTTCTTTGCAGAATGTGTTCTTAATTTATGTTTAAATTGACTCTATTGAACATAAAATGTAGTGACCGGCAGAAAGTGCGCAGCATATGGAAAATGTTACAAATTCAACGCAATATCCAAATATAAAGTTTTGATTAATTTTAGCAAAAAATGAGATTTAATCGTTTTTTCGCAATTACCCTAATTAAAATAATACACTTATTACTTAAAACATATTAAACATATAAATAAATATTATTAATTAAAAAATGTTCTTTCCAATCTTTTATCTAATTTATTATCTACTACGACATGTTTCGATCTATATTCCGACCATCATCAGGCAGTCTGGAAATCGTGAAATGTGAAATGTATAATAATTAATGTTTTAAATTATTAAATATAATCTGGATATAACCTAGATACTTTACAATAACGTCAGTGTCCCTAATAAGCAAAATCAAACGTCTTTAGGTTTTATGTTTATCATTGTTAAAGACCTTTGATTTTGCTATCCAGGAATACTGACGTTATTGTAAGTATCTAGGTTATATCCAGATCATATTTAATAATTTAAAACATTAATTATTATACAGTTCACATTTTACGATTTCCAGACTGCCTGATGATGGTCGGAATATAGACCGAAACATGTCGTAGTAGATAATAAATTACATAAAAGATTGGAAAGAAAATTTTTAGTTAATATAGATACAACCAATCAAGGACTCCCACCCATATAAATAAATACAAATTTTAAAATTATTCTACATAGTGTAATGAACCACGTCTTTTCGAAAATAATCAGGTGGTTATTTATCAGAGAAGTGCACCAGTTGCTGTAATAAGTAGACATGGCATCTTGATGCCACATACATAGCCGTAGATATTTCGATCGCCATAATTCTCTGATGATTCATAATGCGGTAAGTGTTTGTGCGCGTTTTATAATTTTAATAATTACTCAGTTTCTATAAAAATGAAATTATTTAATTATGTTTTCAGCTATGAAATGAATCACTGTTTAACAGTAGTTAACAGTAATTAAGGGCGTACGGCAAACCAACATGGCCTAATTTTTTTTTTCTCTTTGCGCACAGAAACAAAAGAAGAATTATGACAAATGCAAAAGCAAATTAAAAAATTGAGATAGTCAAATTAAAGCTACACATGCATGCTTCAAAACGCGACCAGCAAAAGCAAGGTTTACTACTGCCTCAATTTTGCAAAAAGCTATTGAATAAGTCGTGCTGTAAATTGCATTGATATATGTGTCCGTCATATTGCTGTTCGCGTGCCCATAATCAAAAAAAATGTAGTTTTTTTTAAGAAATGGAAAATTAAAATTAGTTTTAAACGAATAAAAAAAAAATTTTTAAAAATATAAAAGAAAAAATAATATTTTTTATTTATTAATTTTCCCCTACCGAGGTTTTTTGTGTTACAGACACAAAATTAGTAAGTAATTATTACCATTGAATAGTAGAAATGCTTAGATTAAGCAGGTAAGTATTATCAGTTCAATATACTTATATTTTGGAAGCAAATAATGGCAATACTTCAAATAATACTTACTCAAATCTAAAATAATTATTTTTGTGGTGAAAATATTATACGTTCATAATGATTTTAGTATATTGATTATTACATTTGAACTAAAAAATGTTTCGTCTAACAAATTTACGGGTTTAGAAAACTGAACGAATTTTATTCTCAATATAAATACATCATCTTCTTGCTTATATAGGAAGTTATGTTACATTCAATGTGATGCATTTATATTCAAATTGAGTAATTCTTTTTTTTTGTGTGCACTCCCCTTCACAAATATCTAGTCGGCGTTGTTTGTATTTAATCAGGTATTAATTACTGCGACATCTGTAGAAATAAATATGAATTACATTCAATATTTAATTTAAAAGTGAAATTAAAACATCATAAAAAAAATATTTTTATTTTAACAAAAGTTCTTACTAGTTTAAAAACTGATTTATTTATATGTTATACGTTGCAATTGTAGATGAATATAGAATTTAACAGCGTGGATATTAGCGCCATCTGATAGCAAGAAGTTCAAACAATGTGAATCATACCTCAAGTTTGCATGCAGGAAGCTTTAGTTTCCATCACTTTTATCCATTATAAAACCTCTTTCACTTTTTGTTCTACCGATGTCACTATTAATACAAGTAAATTAATTTTGGTGCAACATCCTAAACAAACAAAATTTTAACTGCAGTACTTCAACGTTATCGCCTATTATAATTTCTATCTCGTAACCGTAAAGCTTTAGTTTCCCTCGTAATATTTGCCTCCGATACAACAAGGAAGTCTTAAAAACCACTTTATTACCATTAAATTTTCTCGCAAAATTATAGCCTTGGGCATGGCTGCCTTTTAATAAAACTAAACTAAAGGCAAACTTAAACTAGTAGAGCCATCAAAGACGGCCAAACGTATATCCAGTTCTCCTATATCCCATTTATGCCTTCGACATATACACACTGCAAGTGTAAACAAAATAAACTGGTAGATTAGATTTCCTGCTGCTTATTGGCAAGCCTTATAGGCGGCAACCAGAATGGCCTGTGTAGCACTTGATTAAAAATCTCACCACCCGCAACAGTATACCCGGTTATATTGACAATCGTGGAAGGGGCAAGTAGTAATCTTGCTTCTTGGCCTTTCTTCATCTTTGTCGTACTTTTACGATTTGTATGGAGCGAAGCGCCACCTATAAATGAGTGTCGATTTTATTTTGTTTGCGCTGCTTAATTGGAGATAATATTGGCAGTGCTGAAATCCAGATTAATTTCTGGATGTTTGACCTATCAGAGTTATAAATTATATAATGACAGTGAAGTTTTGTAATGTTAGGGGTGCGTAAAAGCGGTGCTTTTAAGTGGCTTTGGCTGTTTGCTATCGTTAGTACTTCTGGAGGAATTTTAAACGATTGTATGGAAAATAATATAAATCTATTGGGGGCTACTATTTTATAAGTTGTAAATTAGTGGGAAGTATAAGTTAGAAATAGACAAAATTTCATGCATTAACTTTTTTTTCATAGTGTTTTTTTTTTTTAATAATAAATAAATATTAATTCAAATATCGATATTTTCTCCTCTAAATAATGCTTTGTATAACAATGACGCATGTTGCTTTAATGATTGCTTTATGTCTTTCTTCCTCATGCCAGATCAACTACCGTATTTCTGCGCTGAAAAAGATTTCTTTCTCATTTATACATATTCTAATAATAAAAATCAATTTATATGATTCTCGTTAAAAAGAATATTTTTTTAGGTACAAATATTTTATATCATACTGCCAGTGACATCTGTAATAGAAACGCTAAACCTGCATTGTAGAACCAATATCTATATATAGACGTTTGCACACCTGTAAGCAAGGTGAGAATTCACCTGTAACTCACAAAACAGGTTCCTCCTCACCGCGCACCGTCTGTTCCCGCCATGCTTCCATCTATGCATCGTCGACGACATTAACGCCTTTATTAGTTTGTTTTCTTTATCGGAGAGGGTAGTCTGATCGTGGGTCGATTGTTTTCTTGTTTAAACTATAAATAATGCCGAGGCTGCGCGTCAATTTTAACAGCTTCCAGACTGGGAGAATAAACATTTTCTGTGTTCGATGTTTGGTGAGTTTTAAGAGTTGAAAAGTTAAAGCTAAATAATAGCATGAGTTATGGGAGTTGCGTTCGATTTATCAATTTGGAGGTGGCATTGAAAAACAAACGAACGACTAAACGTTATGAATTTAGAATCTTTATAGCCGTTTGATGGCGTAATAAAATGGGGATTTTTATATTTTGTGCTTCTCTCTAGGGTGTTATATTAACCTTTGTCATATGTATAGTATATAAGTCAGCACTCCGGGCCAAGAAGGCCCATACACTTTTGTCCTGGTTGGTATAAATTAAAAAAAAATATATTGTGCTTATAAAATTTGTCGCCGAATGCAACCGAAAGCATTTTTATAATTTTTATTTTAAATACAGGGAGACACATTAGTGTGTGGAAGCTCGATATAAAGACAGAAGTTATAAAAAAATATGAAGAAAAGGTATTTTTAAGCTTCATATTTTAAAATTAGCTAGTACACATATACAAATACTATACTTTTTTTTGCGTTTTTAAATTCTACCTACTTTCTCGAGCCTCCTCGCCAGATCTAATCCGAGTATTTAGAAAATTATGATCAATTTTACGTCTAAATTAAGGTATATTAAAAAATATACCACCTCTTTCGCACCATTACTTGATTTGGCTTCTGGTCTTCTATTTTCGCTGATTTGAGAATTTAACAAAAAACACATTTTATATACAAAGTGAGTCTTCTGCTTCTTAGTAGTAATTCCGTCTATCTTCATTCTTGTCACATGCCCATACCATTCTAGTTGTTTCCTTTTTATTATTTCAATAATCGAATCGGTTCAAACTGAGTCAAAACTTTTATAATGTTAGATATATCGAATTTGTACGCACTAATGCGCCACCGTGTATATACTGCTCCCTCTTAATTTGGTAGAATATAGTTTGATGTATCTACCGAGTGATTCAATTTGCTATTCACCCACCTGTAAGTTTTTTACTTTTAGAAAAAAAGTATAAGTCATATACAACGTGTGTATAAATTGTCGCAAAAGCTATGCGCAACGACATTCTTCCTTCGTTTCTGAATCTAAAATCTAAATGGTAAAATATGGTACTATGCTTCATGCGTCTTCAGGAGCCACTTGAAAGTAACATACATTTGGCAACACTGTAGTCGCATACTACCGTAATGGTAGTTACTATACTTGTCAAAATTGACAGACCAGAATTACAAATGACAAATTTGTTAACACAAATGATACATAGGGAAAAGTAATAAGAAAGCTTTATTAAAACAGAATTAGTAGTTTTGATTTTTCGAACGCATCTCTTGTAATAAATTAGCGACACTATTACCTACGCATATGTTCAAATTGATATCCGTCTGTTTGTAAACACATTTGCAATCGACGAGGTATTGTCTGTATTACTTGTTCAAGCCTTTCCGGTGTAATTTCTAATACTGCTGCGTTAATTCGTCCTATAACTTCGTCAGCGTCTTGTGGAGGTGTTGCGTAAACTTTCACTTTTATGAAACCCCAAACAAAAAAGTCTAAAGGATTTAGGTCGGGAGACCTTGCAGGCCATAAGATAGCACCACCGCGACCAATCCACCTGTTAGGGAAGTGTTCATCCAACCACTCTCTCACATTACGAGAAAAATGTGCCGGAGCTCCGTCATGCATGTAAAACATGTTACGGCGTATATTCAATGGCATCCCGTCAATAACTTGTTCTAATACATTTAAATACCCGTTGGCATCAAGTCGATTTGGCAGATAGATTGGCCCAACGACACGGTGATTTATTATACCCAGCCAAACATTAACTGAAAACTTTCTTTGGTGACCGTATTCCCGAAACGCATGAGGACTTTCATCTGCCCAATGGTGAAAATTATGGGTATTGAGTACTCCATCTCTGGTAAACATAGACTCGTCGGTCGAAAGAACACTTCTTAAAAAGTCGCCATCTTCATGAATCCTATTTAAGATACTATGATAAAAGTTTAAATGGTGTATGTTATCGTTTTCATAGAGCGGCTGCACCTTAGTTATATGGTGTGGATAAAGAATGTTTTCACGTAGAACCAAATGAACGGTCTTATTACTGCGGATATTGAATGTGGACGCCAACTGTCGAGTACTGACGGAGGATCTTCATGTACTGAGTCTAGAATTTCCTCTTCCAGTTGTAATGTACGCCGTTGTCTAGGTCGACCAGCGTTGGCATTTCTTTTCTTAAACGAACCAGTTTTACGTAGACGTTGGTCCAGCCGTCGAAATACGTTTCCAGTAGGATGTCTCCGGTTTGGAAAACGTACGCGATATTCCTGTTCTGCCATGTTAGCATTCCATTACAAAAACCGTATACCATATACATATCGGCATATTCATTAAATGTAAAAACCATTGTAAATAAACAAAACAATAATACGAGAACGATAAAAACACTGAAACAGAAAAACTAATCAAGAGAATACGAGTAATCACGAAAAAGAGCAGAGCTTGCATAAAATTGAACACTTCAGATTAATGTCAAAATTTGACAGTAATGGTATTGGTTTGAAATCAAATTAGAATACAAAGTCATTGTCCTACAATGTTGCCAAATGTGTTTTTCATGAGAGAATGCTTATGAAGAAATGTTGAAACCAGGCTCTAAAATCAAAAAGAAACTGTTTACGAAAAAACAGGAATAAGAAATCGTCTAAATTCAAAATTGCAGCTATCTATACCGACAAATAACGAACACAAACGCTTATTAAGGAACTAAAAAACCGAACTTCAAGAACCTCGTGAAGACTTATGAAGCATAGTACAATATTTTACCATTTAGATTTTCGATTCAGAAACGAACGAAGTATGTTGGTACGTGTAGCTTTTGCGACAATTTATGCACACGTTGTATATTCGTAAATATGGTTACAAAATCTATTGGATGAAGCAGCATTATAACATATGTCAAAACGGTGAGTCTCAGCATTTTTCTTTTGAAATCACAGCCTGTATATTTTTGCGCGATTTGATATGTATTTTATTTCTGATTCCAAATATGTATCCTATTAATTACTTTTGGGTAGTGTAACAGAAATATCTATTTCCACGAAAATAACAGATACCCAAGAAAATAATTTCAATTAACTGGCCCTAACAAACATCATGGCGGGTGATTTAGTTGAAATTTATTTAAAAAATGGCCATGTTTTCACACCAACAGAAGTTTGGATATGATAATCGAATGTACCAGGAGCGCTATCCAAAGAGATCATTGCCATCTGACAAGTTATTTACAAAACTAGTAAGACATTTGGGTGCATTTGGGAGTTTCAAGAAGAAGAGAAGTGCTTTTAGACCAAGGACTACAATATAAAATAAAAACAATGCAATTGTAATTTCAGCTCGAGTTAGCTAAACTACATCCATTTAAAATTCACTTACATCAAACTAGGCTTCCTCGAGATTACGAAGAACTATGAAATTTTATATCCTATATAGCTTAATCTTACTCGAAAGGCTTCACTTATCTCATCATGTAGTCAGCCAAATCTCGATTTCAGAACAATGGAAAAGTGAATTGTGTCACAATAACACCTATTAGTTATGACTGGCTTTGGGGAGAAAAAAAATCTAAATATTTGGAGAATAAATGTGTGGCCTTAATGGAATAATTATTAGACCCAAATTTTATGAAGGTACATTCACAGCGGAATCACATCTACGATTTTTAAGGGAGGAATTATTGAATTATACGAATGTATGGACAAAGTTCCTTTGAAAATGTGGTTAAATTTGATAGTACGAGAAGACGGCACACAAGCTCATGGTGGTAGAATTGTAATCGATTATTTAAATGAAGTTTATACTGGAAGATGGATTGGAAATCGTAGTGTGGAAGCAAAGTGGTTTGCTAGATCTCCAGATCTCGCCAATAGATTTCTTTCAGTGATCATATCTTAAGGCTGGGCAAGATTGTTACAGATCCCTGCAAATGGCAATAACTATAACTTCACAGGTTTTGCATCTTTTAAGGAAGAATTAATGTAAAATTATATAGTAATAAGTTAATAGTTTCTAATTACTGAGTCTCAAGTTAAACTGTTGAAAAAGTAAATAAGAATAAAACTTAATTTTAAACTAATATAAAAAATACGAAGTAAGAGTTTGAGCCCGCAGATGATGTTACATACATCATATTTACAAAAAAGAAAATGAAATTGTACAGTGGTTATGCCAAAACCTATTCAAAATGAAAGATTGACCTTGGTCTTTTTTTTACAACTACATGTACAAAGAAGTATTTGGAACACCCCTACATAGAAAACACCACCTTTGTCCTTTTGCCGTAAGATGGAGCCGTAAACGTATACAGAATATTGAAATATGAAATATCCATCTAATAAATGATGCAATATTATTACATTTTAAGATAAATTCCATATTTTCATTTATATTTTATTTAATATACGTATTACGTATAAAACTCTGCAATAGTACTATACACCACAGTGTTCCCAGGGCATACGAGTGAGCTACATAGATATGTGGGTATGTTGAACAGACGAAGACAACGGTCGCACTATACCCATTTGCCTACGATGTCCTTAGTACAACAAAGGAAAAAAACTATCTGCCGTGTCTGCCTGTCAGGGAAAATTGCGTATACAATTTTTGTGGGATTGTAAATGGTTGGCCTTAGAGATATGACAGGATATAAAAAATAGTAATAAGAATTTATATCTTTTCGGCTAACAGCAGTAGATACCGCCGTATCTTAAATTTTCTTTGTCATTTTAAGATAAGATCATAGAAAATTAAAGAAGTGCCCTCCAAATGGTACCTACGTGAACGCTCAAGGTGTTCATATATATTCAATAAAGCTTTCTCCGAATATTCTTTTGATTCTTGATTATTAGAAATTGCATTAATTTGAAACACTCAACTATATAACTTTTGCTTTCAATTTAAATATTTACAACAGAAATATACAAGGAGCATGTCGGCCGTTAGAAACTAATACGTGGTTGAATATATCAGGACTGCCGATAAATTCGGAAAGGAGAAATAAAGAATACACATCAAAAATAAAGTGCGTTTGATGTAGGTATGTTTTATTAATTATCTATTAGCGGATAATTTTATTCACATGACTCATACTACTGGTTAGGAAATTCAAAATTTTGACATTACGCATTTTAGCTGTATTCAATCAGTTAAATCCTTTTTTGGCTTGGTCAACTGTAAACACCGTGAGTGACTAGTGCGATAAAGCGTATGGCATTTTTTTCTCAGTTCACAGTTACTTGCAATGTAAAATATACATAATACCCTTTTATTATAAAAACACATTCACCGCTATATTTATTGCCGTGCCAATTATTATTAATGAAAAATTGTCATAAAAAAATCACACATATACTTAAGAAGAATAAGTTCAGTTTTTAAAGTGTAATGGTACTAATCTCCATCTGCTGACTGTTAGATTGCGGTATTTTTTTAAAATAAAATTTAAGATAACTATACCCGATTCTTTAATAATTGAGAATGT
This sequence comes from Protaetia brevitarsis, assembly GCA_004143645.1. Lineage (NCBI taxonomy): Eukaryota > Metazoa > Arthropoda > Insecta > Coleoptera > Scarabaeidae > Protaetia > Protaetia brevitarsis. The sequence continues at coordinate 10,926 of RXPK01001015.1, read as the reverse complement.
AAAAAATACTTTTACCAAATATATAAGAATAAATAATAATTTTTGGCATCTTTTTAACATCGAATGTTAAAACCGTGAAAGAAAATAACATAACATATTTCCACCAGTCGAAGCAATTAATAAATTATTTTTATTTCTCATATTTAATATTCACTATATCACCATATATTTCCCAAAAATTAAACATGTTTTTTTCTCATTATCCCCGATAGCTTTTTTTCCTTTGCTGTACGCGTTGAGTACCTACGCTACCTGCTCTGTACGATGTATCCATCTGCAAATCTGCCCGACCACTCGACACACTGGAAATATGTTGGAAATAGTAGATATGCTACACATTTCAAATCGGTTCAAATATACTATGCGCCCCTTACTCCACCATTGCCGTTCTATCCTATCCCCTCTTATTTCGTCAAATACTTCTCTATAACCACCCCATTTGTATAAGCATAAATATTTTTTTGTTAGGAACGTTAGAAATGGTACCTACAGAGACATCTATTTTTTAAAAGAATTATGAATTTTACCATTTTTGACAGTGATGAAATTTTTTATAATCTTGCCCACCCTTAAGGAGAAGGTTTATAATATAGTTGGTTTAGAAGATCTGCAAAATAGAATAGAACATAAATGTCGAAAGTTGAATCAAGAAATTCTCTTACGTGGAGGTTCTTGGAGGAAATATGTCGCTTGAGATGAATAGGATATCATTTGGAAAATAGAATACAAAAAAATAATGTTGACAGTCACCGTTTGGAAAGGTGTCATTGCGAAGATAAAATGGTGGTCCCATCCAACAGGTCATTGCATTTACGACTAGCATAAATGTGTCGAAATTCAGCCACGACTTTAGCCACTCCTCGGCCCCTATATTCTTAATAATAAAAATTTACTATATTTCATTCATTCATTCATTCATTAAATTAGGATGGGCACCTATAGTCAAGGCACTTGAGCTAGGTAATCATTGTACCGTCTCTATTAAATCTCTTACTTCCACTCGAGCAGCTTAGTGTTCTGTATCAAGCCCAGTATCTCGCCCAGCGGAAACTTGAGAATCCTCGAGGGAGATCCAATAGATCCTTCCCGAAATATTTCTGCCTGAGTACTTTCAATTCCTCACATATACAGATTCATTCTTTAAACGACTGGAACGGCTGACCGCTGGTATTATGACGGCTGATATTAGATCTTTAGTGGCTGATTATAGGAGTTTTAGACTTCTTGCACAATTAAATTTCTGCACTTTTTTTCAGATAGGTTATTCAAGAATAAAAATATTTTTTTAGTTTTAAATAGTTACATTCCTGAAAAAGTTAGGTAGCTGACCATTGGCAGGTTTACCTTGTATATGGTTCATTACACTTTTTCTCAAAAGTAAAAAAATCTCAAACTCAATCAACTGATATTTTTTTTAATTATAAACATTTTTTTTCAAAATAAAATTTAGATTTAATTGCTTCAGCAATTATGTAATCTATATTACAATTTTTTTTTGAATTTCGGTTTCGTTAGAAATATAAAATTTTAAATAAAGCCACACTCTGTATTGTTTTTGATTTCTACTTAATTTTCTAAGCCTGAAAAACATGCACATTAAGTAAATGTCATATTCCAAATACTATTACAAAAAGAATACGCAACTAAACAAACAATAATTAGTATAGAACTTTTGGGTCGTACCCTATGATCTGGTATCTACTGGTGTTTGTGTAAATTGCGGTATACGATCTCTTATCCTTTGAATTGCATAAATATTACGTATACACTTTGGACTCCTACTCTCTCATACGATGTTATACTCCGCAGTTTCTGGCGATTCGATTAATTGGAACCTATCACGAATATGCTGCCGATACATGGATGGCATGATAGCGAACGATAAATTTGGAATATCAGCATCCGAGACGTTCTAAAAGAACACTGGTTAACAGCGATATCTCACACTCACGGCCCAGCAGGAGTTTTCATACATACATCGCTGTGTTGTGTCTATATTAACTTGTGAGGTGAAAATAGCGTAATTCAGAGCACTTTTTACACACCGTATCCTCTCTCTCTCTCTTCCGCTCAAACGGATAGCAAACTTGATGATAAAAGAGAATCATCCATATTCTATCTAATCTAGGATTGTTTATTAAGACAATAAAGAGATGTATTTCAATTTGTAGTAAGATTAATTATGAAATTACAGTTTTAAAGAATTTGATATCAAGAGGTTGCCCAAGCGGAATGCTTGAATGGCCTCATTAGTTTTTCCAGATTATTTAAAAAATTGGTGAGAAGGATTGCAATACCAGTCAAGATCCTTAAATCTAGTTTTATACAATTGTGCCGCTCCTCAATTCAGCGAAACTCTAAAAACATTGCTCCTGAATTGTTGCCAACAAACAATATATCATTGACCCAACCCTTAGATGTGGACTTTATTAAAAACATAAAACCCCAGAATGGAGTCTAAACTTGTTGGTTTTATTTTACAGAAAATTTATTGGGCACAAATTCAATAGCCAAAGATGTAAGCAGTAAAGTTACTTATTCTACAAGCCATAAACTTACAATTAGTTGAAGATGGTTGGAGAAATGTTGATAGTAAAATAAAAAAAATTGTTTAACTTGTAAAATAAAAGGGCAAGATTTAGATGAAGACACCAAAAATATGTGCCTCATTATAGTACTGTTTTCAGTGGTTTTTAATGTTGAGGTTACTACCATTTAGCACCTGCCAGAAGTTATTTTATTATTAAGGTTTGAAATGTCTTTGGAAGAAGAGTAATTGTTCTTCACTTGCAAAGACTGCTGAAGTAGTGAAAGTGGAAGGTTCTGGGCGTACTGACAGTAGTTCTGCTACTTCAACTTTTTTTCTTAAAGATATGCCAACATATAGCCTTCTGCTACTGCATGATACCCCAAAATGTCTCTTACGCAATTCGTTTTTTCTTTTTTATCTCAAGAACGAAATATTCGAGAGATACGTTAGGTATTCTTAGAAGACGCGACAGCAAACTTTTGGTTAAAAAAGGCCTAAGGGTTTTTTGATATTTTTCCAAAAACGGCTCTAAGGAGTTCCTTTGAAATTTACATTTTTGCTACATTTGGTACAAGCTTCTATTCACTTCTGTCACTTTTTTTCTCAAAGTTATCTGAGGAGGATTTTACTCTTTTAAGCTTCATGTCAATATGCTCATATATCTTCGTAACCATTCGATGCAGCAAAATATTTTCTTAACACACATTAATCCTCTAGTAATGCTAACAATGTTTTAGCCTAAGGGCTTCCCCCCACCTTTTTCAGGCCGAAATTATTGCCATCCAGACTTGTGCTGAGGACATCTTAAACTGCTTGCGCAAGTAGGGGTAGAAATCATATCCCACAACTAGGCCGTCCTCAAAGCTTTGCGGGCTGTCCGATTTGACTCTGAGGTGGTACTGAGGTGCCACAGAAAACTTAAACAGCTGGCGGAACAAATGTACATTAATCTCGCTTTTCTTTGCGTTGCTTTTCGTTATTCATTTCGTTTGAGACTAATTTTCTTTTAATTTCTACACGATCTTTTTAAATTTTTTGCTTTTTTTTGTTGAGAATTTTTTGATTACTTCTCTTTCTGAGTAACTCGGTGGAATGGAGGTTATACGTTTCTAATCAAAAAATTTTGTCAGTTTCTTTTCCATATTCTCTATTCTAGGGCATTACAGTGGCTCTCAATTTCAAGAAAGTTTAAATTGAAATTAAACAAAAAACCATCTCCCATAAAATTAATAATTGGGTATATTGTTAGTTACACTTAATTGCTTTTTTTTTATTATTCTTTTCAAAGTCCCTTTAGACCTTTAAATATCTATAAACACAATATTTCGTACATAAAAATTTCTGGTATGGACTTTTCATTTACCGAAAAAATTCACCGGTAAATTTTTGTTATTTACCGGTAAGTTTACCGAACGTTTTAGGTCAATTTACCGGTTGACCTATATACAATCCTTAGTCGGTAAGTTAACTATCAGTCAGATTGCGAAATTTTTTGACAGGGTGCAACCTGACTGACAGGGCTAAAATTGACATGGAGGCATATAGGTCTCCCTAGCTGAGTTGCCTTTTTCAGGTTACACCCACCCATAGAAAAAAATGTTAACAATAAGAACAAAAGTTTGTACCAATATTTTACGAAAGAAGCATATTACAAATCAGAACACCTGGCTAAGGAAACTCGTATAAGTGTTCCACATTAGAGTCTTTAATGATTTAGAGTAAAAAAAAAATATTGAAGCAGATATATTTATTGTTAACATTGCTCTAAATGCATGCAAAATTTTATCAAAGTCGAAGGTGACTTTGTTTGTAAGTGCACGCAATGCCATAGACTTTATTTATTTTCCTATCGTTTGTCACCTTTAATTTCAAATTTTATTCAGCAGAAGTGTTAAGTTCATTAAAAAAAAATATTTATATACAATATTTTTACAATATTTTTGTAAATATTTCATCAATGACAAATTTATTTTTTCATATTTATTTTATTTTTTACACCTTTATTAAAACTTTAAAATATAAAATCCTAAACTCCCACAACAAGGATTCCCGAAAGAATTGAGAAATCCGACCCCGAATTCACGTCAAGTCATTTTATGTGTCGCAACACATAAAAATATTTTAACAGCCACGTCTCTACACTTAACGTGCGCATGTATACGACAAGAACCACACGTTCCTATATATCTGAATCTGAAGGAGAGAACGCTGTCGGGTGTTATTATGTGCCTGCCTCAACTCCAGAGGATTATTTACGGGCTAAGACTTATACAGAACTGGACCACATAAATAAATATTCGAAAACGGTGCCCGCAAAAGATTTATTATACCGTTTCGTGTGCTATTGAAGACTACGCATCAATACTACCGATATATAGTCCTACCAAATCGGTTTTAGAAGCTCTAGAATTTTAGTGGAGCCATTAAAAATGTATATAAAATCGAAATTTACTAGATTTAAACGTATAGTATTCGGTCAAAAGTATTGTAACGTAAATTTCTGACTTTCTGTTTCTATGCGGTGTTAAAATATTTGATTTATAGATTGCATTTTTTTTTATTTGTAGGAAATTCCCCAGTGACCAAGTATATTTATTTCATATTTTATAAAATTTAAAAAATATTAAATCTTTCTTGAATATTAGTTATGTTAATATAATATGCATAAAATATATTATAGAAAATATATTAGGAAAACATTTAAAAATGTTATGTAGCATTAATAATATTTTATTGCAAATGTTTTCTCAATATATTTTTCATAACTCTGCAAGAATATTTTGCTTTGTATTTCTGTAAATATTTATTTCATATAAAAAAAAGATTGAATTTTTGCTTTTGTACATTTGGTGCGTAGGACGAATAATATAAAATGCGTAAAATATGCATACATATTAAGTAGGTATGTACCTATTTAAAATGATAATTTAAAGATTAAATTAGATAATATATATCTAATATGATTTAATTAGTATCTAAGTTGAGCGCTGTAACTTTTCTATTAATATATCTGCGTTTTGTATTATATTATTTGTAATATTTGTAAGTTGCGAACGGCAACACAACACCTCTATTCATTACGGTGCCGGTGTTATATGATTTAGTATTGTTTATGCGTCTATAGATTAGGTACATAGAATGCATACGCGCACGTGCGTATCATCAACGTTTTCATTCGTTTGTCCATTACATGTTATAGTTTATAATAGTATGCGATTAGGGCAGATTAGGGTTAACTGTGTAATTAATTGTTGCGGGTGTGTTTTGGTTTTTGGTGACTACGAGGTAAGCAAACTTTAAACATGTCATGGCATTATAAGATAATTGGAATGCTCAATATCGCTATGTACAGAAATCGTTTAATAATATAATTGTAGGAATTTTATGCATCATATATGTACTGCATCTACCAGATAAATTGCTAGTTGATTTGCTTAAGAGATTCATCTCGGTAGATAAGCGTCATAACCTCAAATAGAGGTTAGAATACGTTGTGTTGTTTTAGTGTTTGGTACGTAGAATGTTTTCAAATACTATGAAATAAAGTAAAAATAAATATCGTAAGTATTAGAATGTAGCTACCACTCCAATTATTGTAAATGCTCCAAATGTATTAGTAGGTGTTGATAATGTTGTACGATGTTTTTATTCATGGTATGATCTAATTGGCATTGTTTTAGAGGCCACAAGGAAACGCCATGAGAGCGCCACTACCGAAGATATGAAAACCTGGCACCTGCCAAGGCTAGACTTAAAAATGAGTATTTTTCATTTTTATTGGCTTATTCAAATAAAATGATAATAAATACTGCTATGGTATGGCACCCCGGGTTTCGGAAATTCAAATGTGTATTTTTATTTATTCCTTATCAGCCTTGTCAAAACTATGATAGAGTTTCCGCTGTTCTAAATTTTATTAAGAATATTTATTTAATTGTTTGTTTCATTTCTTTTGGCCAGTTGTGTATATTTAAAATCATTTATTTGTACATTTTGCGTACTCCCGTATTGTTTAGTTATTTGTTAGGGTTTTTCTTAGAGTTGCGCTCTGTGTTGAACGCACGATTTGTATATTTCATATATATGCGGGAGGCCTTGAAAAGGGAGGCAGTTCGTTGAAAGTTGCCCGTAAGTAGAGATGTTGTTTTTATTTTTTTTATTGCCGCTGAGGTAAATTCATTTTTAATTTTAAATTGTTGCTCGGTTATTTGATTGTTTAGCTTTCAAGGAACTCCTAATTAATTATTGCTGTATTGTTTAATTGTGTACACATTTTGGATGTTAGATCAGTAATTATTGTAAAAACGTTCTAGAGGATTCCGCGAAAGTGTGTTAAATTATCCGTTTTCTTATTAATTGTTTTGTATTTTTGTGTTAATCACCTCGGGGAAGGTGAAGTGAAGCTTTGAGCTATTAAATTTTAAATTTCAATGTAATTTGTATCTATTTCTCCACGTGTAAATTATAGTTTAGATTTCATGACCGCGTGGGATGATTTTTTTTTATGAAATTCCTTCTAGAACGAATCTTCCATTTTGTTTGCTAAAGGATTTGCATTGTCCTTTCTTAATTGTAGAGTCATATGCAGGTTTGTTTTATGCCAGAATCCTTTATTTATGGTTTTTATCCTGCTAATTGTATCAAATGTTTTTTTTTTCTTTTTTTTTTAAAAAATAAACTTAATGATTGTATATATCATTTTAAAATCACTAGTTCTTTTATTTTTGGTTTTGCCAGTTCTATTTTTGGGGTTTTAAATGAAAGTCATTTTTGCAACCGCCCACTATTAATTTTTAGTAAATTAACCTTGAGATTTAAGTATCTCTGGCACCCTTTTGAATTCATTTTTGCTGAGCTAGCTAAATTAATTTTGTCATTTTTTTAATTTCTCTTAAATTTTATGCTTGGACCATCAGTTCACAGCATAATTTATGTCGCCCAACGTGCGAGGCACGATTTTATTGCATTTTTGCACAGAATCTTATATTCATGCTTTGTAATTTTGTTTTTTTTGTTATTTGTAAACTCTTGCAGTCACCATATAATTTATGGCGACCAACGTGCGAGGCACGATTTTATTGCATTTTTTTTTAATTGTAAATTCTCATGCAGTTTTTGAGTATATATTATGCAATCCCAATGTGCGAAGCACGATATGATTGTAATTGTAATTAGTAAGGTTAGGATCCCGTGTATGGAATTTGTGAGAATTTCTCGTTGCGTTGACAAGGCTGACCGGTTGCGTTTTACAAACTTTTTATGTACACCGCTGCGAGTATGAAGATGGACAGGACCACGAGGGATCAGGAAGTGGACGTTCCTGGAGACCAGAGTTGGCGGAGCCAAGGAACTCATGGCAGGAAGGAGTCGGTTGTGGCAGGACAAAAGGGAAGGATCGACAAAAAGGAATTGTGCAGAAACAAAGGGAAGGATGGACGAAAAGGAGATCCAGAAGATGGAGGAAGCAGGACTAACAATAAGGAAAGTATTAAGAGTATGAATGATATGATGCAATGATATAAAGGGTTATTGAATGATACAAAAAAAGAAATTGATTGCTCAGAATAAAGAATTGCTACAGAAGCAAAATGATTGTGGAAAAAGATTAGAGGAAGTAGTATTTGGTAATAAACTCGAGGTTGACAGAATTGATAAGAAAGTTGATGAAAATGTTGATGTTTTGAATAAAGAAAGGGAAGATAAAGTTGATGAAAATGTTGTTTTTGATAAAAGAAAGGGAAGAGAAGTTTGTTGATGATGTAGGTAGAGAAAGGGAAATAATATTAATAGTTTAGGTAGAGAAGAGGAAAATGTTGATGATGAAAATGATGATGTTGAGATAATGGAAAATGATGATTGAAAAGGATGATGAAAAAATGAAATATTGTGATGATAGTTTAAGTTTGAAATACAAGGTTGCGAAAAGTTAGAGGTGATGATATTACAAGGTAGCGAAAAAAGATGTTGGATCCGAAGAGGATGTCGAGGTTGAGGTTTTTGGTGAGTTAGAGGTAGAGAAAGAAGAAGTCAACAATTCCCCAGCAGAATTCCCAGAAGTAATCAACAATTCCCAAGAAGAATTCCCAGAAGTAATCAACAATTCCCAAAGAGAATCCGCAGAAGAAGTCTACAATTCCCATGAAAAATTCCTAGAAGTTATCAATTCCCAGAAAGAATCCCCAGATGTCGAAAATCAAAGTGAAATCAATTCTGATGTGAAGAATGAAGTGGAAATCAATTCTGATGTGAAGAATGAAGCTGAAGTCGAGGAAATTTTCAACCAGCATGTATCCTTAGAAAACAAGTTGCCTGTTATTGTCGTCGAAGATGAACACTTTCTTCAAGTCGAGTCAAACCCTGTCAAATTTAAGAAAAATCCCGTTCCTGAAGCCATGTTGGAGCACAATTTTAATGAAATTTTCTGTTTTTCGAGTTATCCTTCTGGAATTCCAAGCGAGAGGCACATCCAAGGAGTCAAGAAGTTGCTCAGGATGCAGACCCACCACTGCCACACCGACTGCCAAACCCATTGCCATACCGACTGCTATGCCGTTGCTGTTCGAAATTGTATCAACCGGATGTATGTTGGACACTCCCACCACGACTCCGGGTAGTTTTCATCACCCGGAAGTGACGTTTTCACCCCTGTGTGCGAGATACGGTATTGTTCGGTTGGTGCGGGAAACTTTAGAATATTAATTTTTTTGTGTGCAGACAATTTCTAAGCGGAAAAACTCAATTTTCGTTGACACTTTCGTTTTCCGTTATAATTGGGAGATGTGCTATGGTACTGCACCCGGTTTCGGAAATTCAAAATGTGTATTTTTATTTATTTCCTTATCAGCCTTGTCAAAACTATGATAGAGTTTTCCGCTGTTCTAAATTTATTAAGAATATTTATTTAATTGTTTGTTTCATTTCTTTTGGCCAGTTTGTAGTATATTTAAAATCATTTATTTGTACATTTTGCGTACTCCCCGTATTGTTTAGTTATTTGTTAGGGTTTTCTTAGAGTTGCGCTCTGTGTTGAACGCACGATTTGTATTATTTCATATATATGCGGGAGGCCTTGAAAAGGGAGGCAGTTCGTTGAAAGTTGCCCGTAAGTAGAGATGTTGTTTTTTTTTTTTATTGCCGCTGAGGTAAATTCATTTTTTAATTTTTAAATTGTTGCTCGTTATTTGATTGTTTAGCTTTCAAGGAACCCTAATTTAATTATTGCTGTATTGTTTAATTGTGTACACATTTTGGATGTTAGTCAGTAATTATTGTAAAAAACGTTCTAGAGGATTCGCGAAAGTGTGTTAATTATCCGTTTTCTTATTAATTGTTTTGTATTTTTGTTAATCACCTCGTGGAAGGTGAAGTTGAAGCTTTGAGCTATTAAATTTTAAATTTCAATGTAATTTGTATCTATTTCTCCACGTGTAAATATATAGTTTAGATTTCATGACCGCGTGGTGATTTTTTTTATGAAATTCCTTCTAGAACGAATCTTCCATTTGTTTTGCTAAAGGATTTGCATTGTCCTTTGTCTTAATTGATAGAGTCATATGCAGGTTTGTTTTATGCCCAGAATCCTTTATTTATGGTTTTTATTCCTGCTAAATTGTATCAAATGTTTTTTTTTTCTTTTTTTAAAAAATAAACTTAATGATTTGTATATATCATTTTTAAAATCACTAGTTTCTTTTATTTTTGGTTTTGCCAGTTTCTATTTTTGGGGGTTTTAAATGAAAGTCATTTTTGCAACCGCCCACTATTAATTTTTAGTAAATTAACCTTGAGATTTAAGTTATCTCTGGCACCCTTTGAATTCATTTTTTGCTGAGCTAGCTAAATTAATTTTGTCATTTTTTTAATTTCTCTTAAATTTTATGCTTGGACCATCAGTTCACAGCAATACGTTTTGTTTTTTATTAGAACACTTCAATTAAAAAATAGTGATTAATTTGATAAACCTTCAGTATGCCTTAAAAAGATGCCAGAATTATTGATTATAACTTGTATTGTTGAGTGTGAAGAAACAAGTTCTTGCCTTTTAAGACAACTCTATGTATGTTTCAACTTTTCGTTATCGACGTTATACATTCTAAAATAACAAGAACAATTTTGTTCATTTTGACAAATTAAATAGATTGCATAAAAAATCTCAACTTTCATATAAATAATATTTTAGCAATATTTAGAAAAAATATTGCGCTTACCATTAATTTTAAAATATGGAATAAATATTTAATTGAATATTTATCTATATTTAGAAAAAAATATGAAAAATATATTCAAAAGCCTCTCCGACAAAATATTGATAAATATATTTTTAAAAATATCTATGTAATATTTCTGGCTGATTACGGTTGATATCAAGCACACAATAACTTTAAATTTTAAGCCAA
>RXPK01001014.1:0-78394 GCA_004143645.1 Protaetia brevitarsis | reverse complement strand
ACTATGCACCAAATATTTAGAATCGATCAAAACTCAAAAATAAAATTTGAGACCTACCCAGTGAGAACAAGTTGGTTACAATTACATAATTTTAACGTGTATTTGGTAAAAACAACGTTAATAGTTATAATTAACACGTTTATTATATAACCACTTTCTAACTACACATTGAAGAAACGTTATATAACTAAGAAATGTAACGCATAGTTAAATATAACTAAATAAAACGTTTTAGTATACACCGTTTACTCAACGTGAAAAGACAACGTTGAAAATGAAAAATTTGTAGCTGAAATATACGCATAGTTTAAATATGACTAAAATAAAACGTTGTTCTTTCACCGTCTACTCTAAAAAGCAACGTTGAATCATGAAAACTATTAACTGCAATCCTATATGTAATTCGATTTGTGATGAAGTCAAAAAATGGTGCTAAATTTGTCTGTTTTAACATATGTGCTTTTGCATAATGAATGAAAATGTATTTAACAATAGGTACAGAATATATATTAAAACTGCACTACTGGTGATGTATCATTCCTCCCCATTTCATACAAACCTCCACTCCTGTGTGCATCTGCAACGGTGCACGGTGCACTTGCAGTCACATGTTACTACACTAGTCGAGTGTTAGAAACTTTCTTTATCTTTATAACAAAGTTTTATATTAATATGTGATAACGTAGCATCAGGTATTGAACTAAATGGTGAGTAGGTAAGTACCCATCAATTAAGTCTATTAGTTATTTGCATATACGATGCACATTCACGTATATTATATATATGCATATACACAATTGGCAAAATAGCATAGTAGCCATCTTAAATAAGGAACTAATGTCAGAAAAATTTAACTATATTCTAAAATTTGTTTTTGAAATAACCGGGTTCTTAGTGTACACTTCTTCTTACTTATTTCAAAATATATTAGCGTAAGCGAATGCTGATGGTTCTAATCTAGATTCTTGTGTAAGAGATTCTAATTACTGTTACATGACGTCGTTGCAGTTAAGTATAACTGGAAGGGAAGGAATACTTAGTTTTCACAAAACGGAACCAGAGATAATACGGAACTATGGTAACAATATACAGTGAGAGTATTAAATACTTTCATTCATTTGTAATACAAAAATCTAAGAATCCAATAAAAGTAAAATTTAACTTATATATACATCCCTAAAATTTACAGCCTGTAGTCCTTGGTTACTTATATGATACCCATGTTTGGTCTTCCATTTAAAGTTACAATTAAACAATCACATACAGCAGAAAGTGCAGTGAAGGACTGATTGAAATATGCCAAACCCCAATGGACTGTTTGGGTAGAAGACCATGTGCAAAAAGGGAAAATGTATAAATCTATAAATGAAATAACCTCGTTACTTTCTTAGTTTTGGTAAAGAGTTCTATGATCTTTTTATTATTATTATTATTGCGTTGTGTTATATTTATAAGTAACTACATTTAGTTTTTCTGAAGAAGCATTATGTTTCATTGAAGAGCTTATCCTGAGTTCAATACTATGATATGATCATTGAATGATTTAATTAAAATAAAATTAAATTTAGTAATGGACATTCTGGACTTTTAATTTATAGCCATTTTCTCGTTATCAACACATAAAACGATACTGTAAGATAAAAGTGACATATATACATCTAGATATATATGTCACTTTATCAGATCTTATAAAGGTTTGATATAGAAATTTTATTAACGTTGAACTCTACTTAGCAATAAACGTTTGTTTTGAACGATAATATCACGTAGCACTATAAACGTACTTTTTACGTTTTACAGAGGTGGTTTATTAAACGTTAAAATACACCTTGTGCTAAACGTCTTTATTTAACGATATTTTCTATTAAATATCGTTAAATAAAGAATTTATTAATTAATTAATATGACGTGAAATAGCGCTTAATAAGTAACTTTTCGTCAACGTTTTTTGTCGGAACATAGATATGTCGTTTCAACGTTATTTATAAACGTTGCGTAACGTTCGGTTACCGTTAAGAACAACGTTTTCTTAACGTTTATGTTCTTATTGGGTTATTCGTATATTTTATAGGTGAATTTTATTGATGAAATTTGATTCAAAGTGTTACCTCTACATAAGTACAGCTCCTCCCACAAAAAGGTTAACAATCTGAATCGCGATTTTGATTATATATTCTCAGGTTGAACTATACATACAACTGTGTTTATTGGAGGTAATTTTATTCATGCCAGCCGAAGAAGTATAGCCCACATACGTAATGTTTACTCGTATTATTTGATAAACTCATATTTTATGTCCGCTATTCATTTGGTAAATTATTAAATAATTAATTTATTTGACTCACCTGCAAAGCTGCCTTCGCTTTCTCTACGCTTTGTTTGAGCTGTTCGAAGGTGCTGGGATTACAAAAGCGGTAAGCCGGCCAATCTGTAGCCGCACTAAATTCTTCACTCTTTATACCCAACGGGCAAGTAGAACTGGGACTTCTTTTAAGTTCCAACGCGCCCTGATACGAACAGCTGCTTTCGTACATCTTGCGACGTAAATGGCACTTTTTCCTGTAACAGAATAGAGACAACTTGCTGAATATCGTTTTAAGAATAATATAGTTATTGAATTGTTGATATATCAAAATTATAGATAATTTTTAAAGAATATGACTTGTTTCATTACTCCATATCTTATGACTGGCGTTTATAAGTTCTAGACATACTGCGTGAGTTTTTTTTTTTTACCTTGAGATAACGGAATATCTCTAAAACACTGCATCAAATAGTATACTATACTATACTATGTTATTTATTGACAATATTACAAGCCTAATATATTGCCAAAAATGCTACATCACCGATGGGTGTTCTTCCTGTAGCCTTGTAAGTTGAATTCGTCTTCAATCTTCAAAAAAAGATCTTAATAAGATTTGTTATAATGTAGGGGGCTCACTGAATGGAGCCGAACTCGATTCTCCCCCCCCCCCCCCCCCCCAATTTTCTTGTTTAACACAACAAAAATTGTTATTTTGACATAACAGATATCATTTATTCAATTTAACTTAAAATGTGTATTTAACCCAGCAACTTCTGCTTTTTATTTTAATGAATTCTTTTGGTTAATTTAACATGAAATAGTTGTTCATTTTACCCGAACACTTATTGCCCTAACAATATTGAATGTTTAAAATAAAATTACCTTTATTGTTAAAACAATGCTAAAAGTATTATCAAATCTATACAATTATTTCAACATTCGCATTTTGTTACTTTAACAATGATTTTTGTTTGACTCTATTTAACCCAAATTTCGTAGTTAAATGCCGCGTTTTTTGTTAGATTAACACCCCCAGTGAATAACTTTATTTATTTCATATTTTATAAATATTTAAAAAATATTAAATCTTTCTTGAATATTAGTTATATTAATATAATATGCATAAAATATATTATAGAAAATATATTAGGAAAACATTTAAAAAATATATATGTTATGTAGTAGCATTAATAATATTTTATTGCAAATGTTTTCTCAATATATTTTTCATAACTCTGCAAGAATATTTTGCTTTGTATTTCTGTAAATATTTATTTCATATAAAAAAAAAGATTTAATTTTTGCTTTTGTACATTTGGTGCGTAGGACGAATAATATAAAATGGGTAAAATATGCATACATATTAAGTAGGTATGTACCTATTTAAAATGATAGTTTAAAGATTAAATTAGATAATATATATATCTAATATGATTTAATTAGTATCTAAGTTGAGCGCTATAACTTTTCTATTAATATATCTGCGTTTTGTATTATATTATTTGTAATATTTGTAAGTTGCAAACGTCAACACAACACCTCTATTCATTACGGTGCCGGTGTTATATGATTTAGTATTGTTTATGCGTCTATGGATTAGGTACATAGAATGCATACGCGCACGTGCGTATCATCAACGTTTTCATTCGTTTGTCCGTTACATGTTATAGTTTATAATAGTATACGATTAGGGCAGATTAGGGTTAACTGTGTAATTAATTGTTGCGGGGTGTGTTTTAGTTTTTGTGGTGACCACGAGGTAAGCAAAACTTTGAACATGTCATGGCATTTATAGGATAATTGGAATGCTCAATACCGCTATGTACAGAAATCGTTTAATAATATAATTGTAGGAATTTTATGCATCATATATGTACTGCATCTACCAGATAAATTGCTAGTTGATTTGCTTAAGAGATTCATCTCGGTAGATAAGCGTCATAACCTCAAATACAGGTTAGAGTACGTTGTGTTGTTTTATTGTTTGTACGTAGAATGTTTTCAAATATTATGAAATAAAGTAAAAATAAGTATCGTAAGTATTAGAATGTAGCTACCACTCCAATTATTGTAAATGCTCCAAATGTATTAGTAGGTGTTGATAATGTTGTACGATGTTTTATTCATGGTATGATCTAATACAATTGGCATTGTTTTAGAGGCCATAAGGAAACGCCATGAGAGCGCCACTACCGAAGATATGAAAAAAGCCATAGGGTTGTACCTGGCACCAGCCAAGGCTAGACTTAAAAATGAGTATTTTTCATTTTTATTGGCTTATTCAAATAAAATGACAATAAATACGTTTGTTTTTTTTATTTAGAACACTTCAATTAAAAAATAGTGATTAATTTGATAAACCTTCAGTATGTAACCTTAAAAGATGCCAGAATTATCGATTATTAACTTGTATGGAGAGTGTGACAAAACAAGTTCTTGCCTTTTAGACAACCCTATGTATGTTTCAATTTTTCGTTATCGACGTTATACATTCTAAATAACCAAGAACAATTTTAGTTTATTTTGACAAATTAAATAGATTGCATAAAAAATCTCAATTTTCATATAAATAATATTTTACAAATATTTTAGAAAAAATATAGCGCTTACATTAATTTTAAAATATGGAATAAATATTTTGATTGAATATTTTATTTATATTTAGAAAAAAATATGAAAAATATATTCAAAAACCTCTCACGAAAAATATTTATAAAATATATTTTTAAAAATATCTATGTAATATTTCTGGCTGTTAGGGACATGTCCTTCTTTACGTGTAGTATTAAAATTAAAATTTAATGAATATTTTAAAAGATAATTAAAGAATCAAAAATGGCTTGTGTAAATAAATTTAATTTACCTCATTTCGACTACAGGTTTTGAACAATATATAAACAAGAACACACACAAAATTACTCGAACATGAAAATCCCCCCTGAAAACCGAATCTAAACGCGCCACTTTTCACCGCACGACGGATCGGAAACTGCGAGACACAGAATCACCACAGCACGCTAGATTCTGACGCGTAGCGTCAAGTAGGTGTACACCGGCAATTTCTATTTCCCGTTTCGGGCAGCCTAAGTACATCCAAGACATTACGCCACACCGATGTTCGCGTACGCACCACTTCGGGAGAACTACCGACATCCGGGCACTTTCCCGATTATCCAAATTGTCAATTCCGCTCAATTTGAATACCGCTCCGCGTGAAGAAGAAGAAGAAACTCCCTAATACTGATGCGACCAACCGACAACGGCATCAGAGAACCGGAGAATCGACCATTAACATTGTTAATATTGTTATTATTATACTCGTTGAATTGGCACGGATGTCGGTATTTTATATTATTTCGACCGAGTGAAGTGCGAGAAGCATCAGACGTGCTCCTTTCGATCGATGATGATTTTCGGTCAGAAATTCGCGAAACGGATCTTCATCAATCTCCGCGTCTTCCGATCAATCGATGTCCGTCGTCCTTGTGGGCTATGCGCGCGACCTCGCCGAATGCTTGTGCGTGCACTTGGCGCGTCTATGCGGACTGTCTGTGTGTGCGAGTGACGTCTTTTTTGTGTGTACGCTCTATAGTGTTGGTGGAGGACCGCTGACAGGCGGCCAATTGCCCGCTTCCGTCCCAATTAGCCGGTACAGGAAGAGATCCCTCATCTCATTATGCACTGTTTTACGAATTTTATTTTTAGAGCGAGATGTGGACGATTGAGACGGTCTTTGGCAGTCGGGTTTCTGATTTGACAACAAGTCGTCGAAATGATAATTTTGGGAATTGTGAGAGAAACGCAACACTCAACATATCAGGAATCTATAATTTAGCGAATTTACTATATGATACTCGTGGTAAATATAACTTTTAAGGAAGTTTTCTGAAGAATTTCTAATGACTTGCATCACGGAAAAAAAAGGATTTGTTAAAGCAACAAAATATATTTTGTCAGAGGTATTTATTTAGAGCAAATGATAATTTATTTAGCCCATCATATTCGTTTATTTGGCTATACAATGATATTTTGTTAGCAAAAACTAGTTGAATCAAACAAATAATTATGATGGTTTTGAGTCAAAAAAGTATACCCTTTTCAGTTAACTCAATATTTTGGGTAAAAAGTCCGGATAAGAGATACCTGCATTAGATGCGCGGTGTTGGACGAATTATATTATTATTCAGTGTGATTCAATCATCATATACAAGGTGTTAAAAAAAGGTTGTCGGATATTTTACCCAATTGTAATACTGGTGGAAATAAACAAAAAAGTCTTAGTCAACATGGGTCCGCAATTCAACTGTTTTTGACATATAGTCGATTGCATATTGTTTTAGTAGGATAAAAATTTTCAAAGAAATTCTGATCGCAATGTAAATTAAACAAATGTTTATTTAAAGTAAAACTACAGAAATTGTTCTACATGTCCACCGTTCATTTCTATGCACGCTTCACACCTTCTTATGAAAGATCGACGCAATCTTTCGAAAATTCCTGGAGTCCTCCGAATTTCCTCGCAACAAGTTATGATTCGTTGCCTGAGTTCTTCCCAATTGTTAAACAGATCGTGCGTACACTAATTGTTTTAGATCCCCAAAACATAGAAGTCTAGAGGTGTCCGGTCAGGGCCTAGGAGGCCATGCAGTTGGTCCACCGCGTCCTATCCATCTCTCGTTGTAATCTTTGATTTCAGAAATTTCTAACTACGATGGAAAATGCGCAGGAGCTCCATCGTGCAAAAACCACATATTTAATCTGTTAAAAAGTGGCACGTCTTCCAACAAAACAGGTATATATTTCTTAAAAATCAAGTAACTTGTCCCGTTAAACGATTAGGGAAAAATACTGGACCAATTAAACAGTCTCAAAAATAGCAAGCCAAACATTTAGCGAAAAAACGTTTTAGTGGTGCAGTTCAACAACAGCATGGCGATTTTCATCTGCCCAGACGTGATTGTTATGAAATTGAATATTCCGTCTCTTGTAACCCAGCCTCGTCACTAAATAAAATCTGAGTCGCAAAATTAGGAGTTTCTGCAGCTTTCGTAAAACCCAATGACAAAAAACCCCTACGTGCATCATAATCGAGAGGAGCAAGAACTTGCACGCGTTGAATGTGGTAAGGGATAGAGCTGCTGTTCCCGCAGAATTCTCCAAATGAGAGGATGACCGACGTTCAGTTCTGCGGCAAGTCTTCGGGTGCTAATATTTGGGTTGTCTTCTACCCGTCTCAAATATCTAATTCTACTGTGGGAGAAGAAACTGATCTAGGTCTACAGAACCACCATTAATTTTAAATGAACCAGTTTCGGACAGCCGGATATGAAGTCTTGAGAAAATCTTTATCACTCGGTAACAACCGATTGGAAATTCTTCGGCATACATACGCGTGCTTCAGTGGCATACCATTCGCACGACCGTACATAAAATGCATATCGGCCATTTCTGCATTTGTGTACTTATGCATAATTTGAGAACAAAAAAAAATTGACGCAAATGATAAATATCTGATGACAGATGTCTGACAGAACTAATTTTAAATCACAATCAGTTGTTTGACAAAGGGAACCATTCTCAAAACCGAAAAATGTTTTTTTTTTTATTTTAAAATATGCAATCGACTATATGTCAAAAACAGTTGAATTGCGGACCCATGTTGACTAAGACTTTTTTGTTTATTACCACCAGTACTATAATTGGGTAAAATATCCAACAACCTTTTTTTAACACGCTGTATAATAGCAAATGTAATTAAAAAAAAAAATAAGGATTAGTCTAACCAAAATTGCAGTTAATTTAATGTAGTTCTAATGTTAGGGCTACCTCTATCCTAAACTTTCTCAACTACTTGCCTTAATCTGAACATTATCGCAAAGTTTTTTACCCATATAGTAGTAAATACAATAAATATATTATATGAGTACAGACATTGCCGTAAAGATGGCAGTTCTCCTGTTTCACTATAGTAACAACGTATATTTAGCACAACTTGAATATATGGCAAACACGTTGATAAAACATTTCTCACTTTACCAGGCAAATATCTTAATAGCAATGTGATCATCAAAACTGCGACTTGCAGTGCATGCGAATTAATCCCACCAATGTGGAGAGCAACTGGCATAATCCAGTTTCAAGAAATCATTACATGTTCATATACGATAAATTGATTTATTAAATCAATAACGTAGTAATATACAGTTAGAAGGAAAACAATTTGCTTTGACACAGTATGGTTAATGGTTAGTCAACTGAAGTCAGTGCAATCAATTGAGTCCTACAAAATACTTGGTATGGCTAAATGAATATAACTAATACAATCAAATCCGTAATTATTTAGTGTAAACAAACGTTTAATTTGAAATAAATAATAGTTAATTAATTGATTCAAATATGTAGGTACATTTAACCCAATTTTCTGGAATATTTAAGCTAATCCAGTTTATCTTTGTTAAAAGAAATACTGTAAACATTTGAATCGAGTATCCGATACTGACAAAGTAAGTTACTTGAAGGAAATAAATATTTGTTTGCCCATATATAAGCAAGCCACCTGTTTGTGTCAACGAATATTTCATTGATTTAACAATTTCTTTTTTTCCGTGTAGTAGTATTTTATTGCATGCAGTACATTTACGGTTTATCAGTTCGTTATTGAAGTTGTGGGTATTTAAGTATGTTATTGAAGATAAATTAGTAAAAAATCCGAGAATGTTCGACGATTTTATACTATTAAAAGGAAAAAGCAAGAAAACAGGCCGTTGTAAAAAGAAGCAATTTACCAAAGCAGATTGTGGAGAATCGACCAAAATGATCAATGATTCTATAATTTAATTTAACAATGGATTATATTTTTTTAAAAAAGTGTTTATGGTCTGTACAATTCTTATGATACCTTATACTGGGAAAAGAGATTGCATTGAATGAAAAGTTTTATAACTTTTGATTTTTATCATCTGTGTGTGTGTTTATTTTGAATTGAAAGTAGCGTGCTGTTTTGCCGGAAGACTATTTTCTGCTTAAGTACATGTTTTTCGACGAAAAGTAACCGTAATTAAACGAAATGCACCTTAGTTTTGATCAATATTTTATAATGTCTTTATAGTTTTCTTTTTTTGTTTTTGTTGCTAGAGCATTAGCTGAACGTGATATTATACATATATCTAATAATTCCTTAAAAATTTAACCAATTTCAGTATACAGGGTGTATCAGATAGAGAGGTAAATATAATAATATGTAGCAGCTGTAATCATATATGATCAAAAAGTCTTAATGCACAGGGGGTCTATCTGTAAGCATTAACGAGAAAAAAAATATTTTGTAAATGCCGTGGGCTAGAGCCGCACCTGTGCCCAACCTAAATGCTGTCCCGAGTAAGCCCCCACATACCACTATCATTCAGCCATTACCGCTGTTAGTTTTGTGTGGATCGCCGCTTGAGTGCAAGCCACTCGAACATTTTATTAAATTCTTCCCGTCCTCGAAAAAAACCATCCTTTTCAGGACCATCATGATTTCATATAAAGAAAATCGAAGCTTGATGCATCGGCAAAAGCGCAGGAATGTATAGATTTATTTTCGCGCGACATCATAGTAAAAAGGCGTGTTTGCAAATTTTCTGTATCTACATTTATTTCTGTGTAATTCGATTCAATACATTTTGCGTTATTTAATTAAATAAATTCAAAGAAATAACTCAGATTCATGTAGTACCGTTTATTAACAACTAACTCTCGATTCGACAAAGCAAAAGAAATATTACGTTTTTTGTAACTACTGAATTCGCATATCCGGTGAAACACGAACGTTTTATCAGGATATTAAAATATACTTTGTAGACTTACGTAAATGCTCTTAACAAAAGAATGTTTATTTTATAAAAAGAAGAAATTAAAATGCCTCAGTTTTGCTATTTTTACAAGGGCTTTATTTATCAGAATGATGTTAAATGAACTTACGGCATACCATTAAGAATATAATAAATGAGTGAGATGTATTTATACATATACCACGTTCAGCGGGTGCTTAACATGACGTTTCCTTGCATCAGGCCGGGACTAAAGAATCTTTGGCTCTAAATTTTACTTTTTTTAATTTTTTAATGATAAAATCTGATTTCGATGGGTTTGTGCTTTATAAGTATTTCGTGTAGTTAACACCCAAGCAAAATTTACTTTTTTATTTGATACACCCTGTATATAAGGTATATATTTATTGTATTATTACGTGCATTTCTTTTGTACATGTAAGCCCCAAAAACGTATGATCGTCTAAAACAGAAAACAGATATAACGAGTTATTTAATCAATCGTTTATTCGCTCTTCCCTATCTATAGGTCAAAGATTTATAGTGAACGAGGCGATTCGGTCAGATCAGATGATCCAACTACTATACAGGCTGTTTCTTTTTTACACTTGTTCATATGAAGGAATCTTCATGAACGGGTCATTTTAATGATTGATCTGAATGATCCAGGTCACCAAAAGTACCGGGTTTAAAGTTTAAAGACTATTTTTATCACAATTACTTTTTACTTATTTGCATATTCATCGAGATTCTGGCTGAAATAGGCATTTTGCCAAACTAGTCCCAGTGTAAATTAAAAATACTTTTGGCCTTGTCAATTGTAAACACAGAATGTCAGCTGCTACAGTTCCTACCAAAAAAAAAGTTAACGACCTACGCGAAAATGTATGTGGCGAGAGCATTTAGGATGGACTATAGCTTTTACTACGACTGCGGCTTATCGGTGTAAACAGAAGTATGTATGATTTGTTGTGTATTTATCCGCCACAAGATTTCTTGTTTTTATAATTTGTTTCTTGTTAATAAAACATAAAAAGCACACGTTAAAATAATATTTTTATGTTTTTCTTAGCAAAATAGGGTTTCTGCTTCTGGGTGTTCTTATTGATTTATATGGTGGATAGACAAGTTTGTTTCTTTCAATTTAGTAATTTTTTAATTGCAACATTTAGCAATAAATGAATTTGAATATAAATAAATATATAGTTTTCAATAGTAAATGCAACTTAACGGGGTACTTTGTATGTTTTATCTAATTATAACATTTGCATAAATATATTTCTTCAGTCTTTTAACATCTAATAATGTGTCCGCACTCCATCATTTTCGATTACATCCTGTAATCTGGACGGATTGTTAACCGTTTTGTGGGAAGAGCTGTACATGCTCTTATTAATTTTTATAACATCGTCTTAGAAGGTATTGAAAACAGAAAACCGGTGCTAGGTATTTTTTGTGGCCTGCAAAAGGCTTTTGATTGTGTACAGTATGACAATGTCATTGAGAAGCTACAGAGGTATGGAATCAGAGGTATAGTGGCAAATTGGTTTGCTTCCTACTTGTATGACCGCATCCAATACGTGAAAATTAAACATTCATCGCCGGTTGTGATGGGTATTCCACAGGGTTCTGTTTTGGATCCTGTGTTGTTTAATTTGTATATTAATGACATTGTGTTTTTTTTATCATACATTTACCTAACCATGTATGCCGATGATATCTCCATCTTAACAACGAATGATGAGAGAGGATTTATTACAAATACACTGCTTCGTACTCTAACGGAATGGTTCGCAACAAACAAGCTGTCGTTAAGTTTAGAGAAAACGGAATATATGATTTTTCATACGAGACATAAGCGAACAGATATCACAAATATCTCTTTGAAGGACACAAATCTACCGGAGGCTAAATCTGTAAAATTCCATTGCGTTACATTTGAGTCTAATCTGTTATGGAATGAGCATTGTCAAAATTTAACTACAAAATTATCGAGTAAGTGCTATGTTTTTCATTGTTTGAGATCCCAGGTTACACTGGAATGTATGTTTACATTGTACCACGCTGAAGTTCAATCCAGGATTCAGTATGGAATTTTGCTCTGGGGTATATCGGCAGCATCCAAAAGAGTGTTTTTAGCACAAAAAGCCATTGTAAGATCCATTGTTGTGCCATCATCCAATCTTGCAGACCTATATTTAAAAAATTTAATTTGCTGCCCCTAATCTGTATTTATATACTAGAACTAGCTTGTTATGTTTATAAAAATAAAGACACCTTTACATTGGATGCAGAGTACCATGATTATCAGACTAGAGCAAGAGATTACATGCATACTGCAGGTTGCACTCTAAACATCACGAGCTAGGGGTGAAAAGTGGGGGTTAAAGTACACAATCATCTACCTCGAGAAATTGTATTGATGCAAACTTTTTCGACCTTCCGCAATGCTTTACAGAAATTTCTCCTTCGGCATAGTTTTTATAATTTAGAAGAATTTTTCTGTCACGAACAGTAAATAATATCGCTTCAAATTTCATGCTTTCTTTAATTGATACAGCCTCGGTATTTCCATGCTTACACCTATAATAATACTAGAATTATTCTTTACTTATTTTTCTTTTGTTCAATTTTTTTCTTGTTCTTTTATTACTTTAGGTATTTTTTTGATTTGTTGAATACACATGTGTGTCTTATAACAAAATAAATATTATTATTATTATTATGTAAAGAAAAAATCGTATGCGCCCAGTAGGTAGTTAAGCACGACTATATCATAAAACTACATCAATACCTCCGAACTTTCACCAAATTTATACACCTACTATCAAGTCGAATGTATACACCGCGTATAATAAGTGCGGATGAGATATGTAGTAAAAGATGTGAAAAGAAAAAAGCACACTACAACGTTATATGCTTAATAATAGATTAAAAAGTCTATACCGTCCGTATCTTTTCTCCGGCACATAATATTTCACGTCTTTATCAGTTCCGGGGAGCCCGGAGGAAAAAAGAAGCGAACGGCCATACCGACGGGCCAACCAACGGCCCGGAACAACCACACTTATACCGGAAACACCCCGGGGTTACCGGAAGGACGCCGTCCTTCGGACTTGCACTTTTTGATAAATATTTTAAATACAGCATCTATCCCGTTTTCCTCGTATACCACAGAACGTAAATAAAACTAGTTTATCTGTTGGCAAAAATACCACTAATACTTATCCTTAGATGCTACGTTTGAAAAATACGGTACACGAAAACATTTTTTAATAAATTCAAGATGCATCAAATATATCTTTCTCTATTTTGCATACACAATAATGGGCGTTTTATATACCAATTTATACCAATTTGTGTAATCGAAAATGTCGATTTTATGGGAGGTTCTTAAGGATATATTAGCTAGAATATGAGTCGTTGTTTGGGCTGTTTCTATTGTCTGTCTTTAAATAATCTTAAATGATAAAGCTTTTGTATACAAACGCGATACGTCTTCAGTCAATTTCCATTGGAATTTAATTTTTTGTTTAATATTCAACACAACATTCCGCTACACTGAGAAAAATGGGTTAAGTAAAGTGTTTACTTGATAAAAAATCATTTACAATAGACCAAGTTTTACTTGTAACTATTTTCCTCAATTAATATCTGCAACTAAACGCAGTTTCTTGAATGCAAGTTCTTACTGTAAATAGTGGTCTTATTATCGGCTATTATACAGCGTACCTAACAAATTCTTGTGTAACAATCGTAATCAAACTGTTGATATATGGTAAGTAACGTATTACTTGTGACTATTGGTATACTTCATTTACCATAACAGACGAGGTACGTCATTACTTGCAAATTCGGGCCATGCAATACCATATTATTAAAATAACCAACTAACATATAACTTATTCATGTTCAATTAAAGATACTATGTTGGTGACTACTGGCTTTTCAAATTGCATGCTTGTCACATCTTCCAATGTATTCCCACCAATTTAGTTATGCTGTCAATGTCAAAGGTTATATTCGATTGCACTAAAGGTGGGAATTTGCGTTATACTTGGTATATTTATTTAAAATAAGTAGTTATTACAACTAAACCATATCGAAACCATTGTGTAAAATCGAAGGAGTTAATAGTTTCGTTAATCGTGTATTTCGACCAGAACGTGAGACAACTGCCATTACTCCCGTTAAGTTTCGTGCGGAGTAATAAATCCATATATTTTTAATGTCATATTCTTTACAGTATTTCGCTTTTAGAGAGTAACAAGTGTTCTAAACATTCATGTTGCAACATAAGCAAAATTTCATCCATGAGTAAACAAGGAATTATCATCCACTAACCCAAATTGAAAAAGCATACGAAATAAAATTTTATAAAATTGATTATTCTACTTATTGTCATTGTGCTATTGGAAACACAATTTATGACAAGTACGAAAACAGTGAGTATATATAAATATTGTTTACAGAAGTGGTTCTTTCACATACATTTTTCAGACTAACAACATAACACATTAAACATTTTGAACAGTGTTCTTAAAGAAAAAGACTTTTGTATGGTTGAAACACATTGTTGTGTAGCTATTATTTGTTCTCAAAGAAAAGGAAGTTTATTACGAAACGATGGATGAAATATGGCAGATCGGAGGATGCATACAATAGTATAAAGCGGATTGAATTAAATTAGTCTGGAAATTTGACGTACTTGGTGTACAACATATTGGAAACGAAATTCAGAAGTAGTAAATCAGAGAGACTGGTTTGGATAGAGAAGAAACTTGCATACTAATCGTTACTGGTGAATACTTTAAGCGATAATGTCCGATTAAATTTATTACTCACTTGTGCTTTTTGTTATTTTTTCCACTGCTATCATGATTAACATACTTTAAATCCTGATTTTCAAAAAGAATCTCTCTAATATTAACGTAAATTTATTTTAAGAGTTTGTTTATTCACATATCAAAAGTGTTTGACAGTTAAATAACCTAACGGTTTCTTTACGTTTTGACGAACAGAAAATTTGCAACATGGTCGTGACGTCATAGCAAACTGACTCACGTAGTACCTCGTCTGCTATAATAAATGAACTATATTGTATCTAACTACAGCATATACTTAGTACAAGAACAATAATACTAATTGCTATTAAACTCATATATTTTTTCATAAATAAGTAGCAACTTGCCAGAACTATGATTATTTGAGTTTTGCTACACCTCGTGTGTTTTCGGGGAACCTTCGTAGTTCTACCGTGTTTTGCGCATAACCGTCATAACTAGTGTTGAATCATGTACATGCAATGGACGGATAAATCTCCCGTGCTTAATAAAGGTGTTGTGCTTATTACTACTCGATAATACCTGTGTTACAAGTTAGAAATAGAAGAATTGCTTTCATCTTGGGGCTTCAACTCCACCACTTAAATGAATTTTACAGAGGTAACATACGTAGATCATCTTTTGATATGCACCCTTCATAATCATAAACAATAGTATCGGCAAGTTGTATGTAAGGATTCCATTCAATCAGTT
Source organism: Protaetia brevitarsis (assembly GCA_004143645.1). Lineage (NCBI taxonomy): Eukaryota > Metazoa > Arthropoda > Insecta > Coleoptera > Scarabaeidae > Protaetia > Protaetia brevitarsis. Next base: position 62,738 of record RXPK01001014.1, on the reverse strand, counting down.
GGGGTAATTGTTATCCTTCTAAAGCTTGTGTTGAAACGTCTGTTCAGGTTATTCGGTTATTTACTTGTTCTTTGTTGTTAGTATGTAGCTTAAACAATTACATTACATTCATATCAGGTAGTCACTGGTTTGTCCTATACAAAATAAAACTATTACTAATAATACTGCTTTTTTTTCTTAAGTAATAAGCATTATGCACCATCTTTAGCAAATTAAATGCGAATTTAAGCTCCACAAATCTTCGATTATTAATACAATCGAAGCTACAGCACACTGAATAGTAATTAAAAATTATTTGCAAAACAATTTTGAATTACGCATTTGTTCGGGCTACGCAGTATCTTATAGTTGCGGGTTGCATAAAATATCCGAAGATTTCTGAAGCTTTTTTTGTTACTTTATCAGTTATTCATTATTTAATAAATATTTACTAAAGGTCCTCGTTTCCTGCACTAACCATCATTGTATAGCAAATTTAAAGTAAGTATATTGCATATTTGTAGCAAACCATTACGTTTTATATATCAGGTATTTAGTGAATGATTTGTTAATTATGCTTACTACTTATCACAAGTAATCCAAATAGCTTGGTTAATGAGATAATAAATAATGAAGGTGTGATAGCCATTATAGAATAGTTCCACTATAGCAATACACCTACTGACCATAGGTAAAATCTTTTACTTACCGAACTGCCATATATTTGTGTGTTAACTACTTCAGTTCAATTATCATCAGTAACTTCATAAGTTACCGACATGAAACGGACCGTAAGTAACTTAGATTGCTGTTTGTTAGTATCAATGTTTAGGATCTCTTTTTTACTAGTGCTAAGTAATTTGTGCTTTTGTCCCATACACTGTAAAAAAGTTGCAGTAAAATTACATGTAAAATCGTTGCTAACAAAGTTGCCTACAATTTTACAGTAAATTTGCTCTAGGTAAAATTTCTACCATCTAGTAAATTTCAACATGGCTGATGTGTTTTCAAAGTCTTTACTGTAAAAATTCGTAATGTAATATTTATTGAACTCTAATATTTTACCCGAACACGGAAGTAATTTCATATGATATTTTATAAAGAGAGCAAGCAACTTACCTAATTCTTTATAGCACCTAATAGGTCATACTGAATCGCTCAACCAGGATCAAGAATGAACACGCTTACGCGAAACCTACGATTGTTTGTCACGTACATGATATCATTGAGCCAATAATAAGTTCGACAAACGAATAGAATTACCTACGCGCAGCAGATAAATAATCCAATACCAATCACATTGCGGCTCATGAATTTCGTATTTTCCATGATATCTATAGTTTACCGAAAATTCAAGTAAAAGCAAATAAATTAAAAGATCCTCATATTTTTACAGAAAAATTAATAGTTCACTATTAGTAAATTACTTTTAAAAGTGCACTAAATACCCCAAAAAAAGTCAATTTTACACTTTTAAGTAAATTTTTAGAGTAAATACAAAATTGTACAAGTTTTTTTCCTGTATTTTCCTTTTGAATTTTTTTCACATGAAAAAGCTATAAATTTTACCAAATTTCTTTTTCCATGTTAAATATCCTAGAAAAAACATGTAAAACAAATTACATATTATTGTGTAAATTCACAACGTTATTACATGTAATATTCCTGATTTACCATGCCAAAATTATTGTAATTTTTTTACAGTGTATTCAGCTGAACTTTTTACTTATGAGAATTATATTTTTATTTATGATTATTAAATATTTTTCTCAGTGTAAAACTAAGAAAAATAACAAACAATATAAGGATATTACTAAGGTTATTAATATCCTTTATGAAATTGATGGAATCAACAAATTTATTAATGTAACACCGTTCTAAAAATTGTCTTTTCATTGTATTGAGTTCAGTAACCAAAACTTTAACTACTACAAGAATCAGTATATGCAACTTCGCACCTTTCCTAGAAGACCTAAAAACAATATCATTCAGCAAGATACTGAGCTACCTTAAGGGCTTAAACTAGTTTTGATGAATTTTAACATAATATCCGCTCTGCAATTATACGGATACCATCTCTTTCTAAACTAAACTACATCAGAAAAATCATAATTCTACAACAATTCATAAAAACTTTTTTTAGCTATCTGCTACCGTTTATGAGTTCCAGAGGAGAAAATGATCGATTTTGCTTCTCAAATACTAAACTTTGTGGAAACTACTAATAGCATACAACTTTCCTTGTTCGCAAACACAAAACGTGCCACCGGCAGCCGTCTTTTACACGTGTTGAGGACATAAAAGCTTTTGAAAACCGCAACATACTGATAAGAAAGAATGATTGCCCCACGGCTAAAGCGTCATAAATACAGACCACCACCTTGCCTTTTTATTTCCATCCTGAATTATCATCACCGGATACTGGAGGCCTTTTTTATTGTCCATCGGATCGAAGGATTCAAAGCAAGAACCCTTGCTATATATACCAAATACATACGATATGATAATATACTACTAGATTTATGAAAACACGCAACAATATTCCACAGTTTGAATAGAAGGATTTTTAACATGCTAAAAGACTTTCGTAAACTTTTGGATTAATTCCAAAATGGAGCAATGTTCCGACGCCCAAGAACGGACAATAACCTCGATTTAAATCTGTGAAAACATTTGTATACTCGATACACACATCCATATATCAATATCCGTGTGTGTGAGGACTATATATGAGGTTGGATTTAACTTAAAATTTACGAACACCAATTCGTTGGCCGCCTTCCAGAAAGGGCGAGCACATCTTTAACTTTTCGTAGTTGTTAAATCATCATTATACGTGAATGCTGCTTTATGGGAAAGATAACATGGCGAGAATACTGAGTTATATGAAAGATTAGAGAACGTGGTTTCCTGAATCTTTAGATATTAATCTATACAAAAAAGGTTATGCTAACATTTCAGGTATTTTTTACGCCTGGAATATTGCAAGTAGGTAAGGAAATTTACATCAAGCTGTACAATTTTATAATTACAGTCTTTAAATATAAAAATACTTTGCTTTTTGTAAAAGTTTTAGGTTTTCTTCTATATTATTACTGTACAGCTATATATAGAGTAATTTTTTTTTTTTAATTATGCATATACATTTTTCCAATGTGTAGTTCCAAAAAAATTGCCAATGCATAAGTCACTGACGAATAGGCAACTAGTTATACTAATTAATTGAAGTTTGACATTGTATTAATGGCCGAGTTCAGAATACGTACACTGTTGAAAATATTACGGTGTTGGCGTTAATTTTGCGCTAGTCAAATATTTTAGTGTTGATTTTTCCAAACTTTGCCAGACGAGTTGACTACGGCGTTTTAAAGAACAGAAAACTAGATTTCGTGTGAATTCTTTGTCAGATATGAGGATTGACTATTTTCTCTAGAGATTCAGAAGCATCAACCAATCAGAATTTTTCCCTCGGATAGAAATATAGAAACCCCACCTAATCTAATACAGTATTGCATTATACGCACCACCTGCATTGTACGTGTATCTGTTTTCGTTTGTTTGATTGCGTATTAACATATCCAAAACAAACCACCAAATGTGACTGACTTGCAAAGTGTAACTCGTGTTATAAACGTTAATACCAGTGGGCATAAAAAATTTCAACATCTTAAAGATGTATTGGAACACTATTACGTAATTGCTTCAGATTTGAATCAAATAGCATAAACATCACTTAATTTTATAATGGTTCTCAAAAAATCATTAAAATTAGTACGTTTAGTTGAAACCAAAACTTTGAATGAGTGGTTCTATATATTTATAATTGAGAAAACGTCTTAAAGAGAGAATATTATAGCACTAAGAAATAGGAGTTTGCATATTAAAAAGACGTTGTGTTTTAGAAAATGGTGTTAAATCATCCAATAGATCGCATTCATTTAATTAAACAGCTAGTAAATTTGTCTAGTCTAGATCAAATAAAATGTGACTAGAAGTATTTTATAATTCCACCTCTCAGTTGGACAAAATAACCCCTTAGCAATAGACAATACTTGACTATCTTTGTTCGTCAAATTTAAACTTCTATAGTTCTCGACAAAATAACACGAAAAGAGTGTGGACCTCTCCTGACTATTAAATTAGTCAAAAAAGTGTTAAAATTTCAACAGTGTAGCTGCTCCCAGTTTTCAAAATGGCCGCGTTGTTTGTATTCTTGTTTGGTTGAAAAGAACGCAGATAAATTATAGCAGTACTCCGTCGCATGCAGTATCTATATGGTTTTTCAGTTCGTCCAAGTTATGTATACTCATTGTCAGTGACGTTAGAAGTGTTCCACCCAAAAGCGTTCAAAATATGAGTCTATCTTTTCCAGAGTTTCTTGTTATCCGAAGGTACACTGAGAGAAATATCCTTTTCATTTAAAAGGAATTGCATTAAACCAAAAGTTTTTGCGTTTTCTATATGGCCAACATGATTTGGTGTTTCCTTGAAAAGGAATATAATTTTAAATTCACGCATTTCTTCGGAGATAATATATTTTTCGTTGAAACATTTTTTTCTTTTCAGTGAAAGATATTGATAGTTGGTTCAAGTCCTCTTTATTTTGAACTTGAAAACTATGCAGATTGGCAGAAAACCGTAAGCATGTTGATTCAAGACGTTTTTCTTTTTCTTATAACATTTATTCATTTTAGACTTAAGCGTAAACACAAGAAAATGCCGTGAGCGAAGCTAGCGAGTAGATAGCGCTGCGATCGGCGCCCAAATGACACCGGAGAATGAAAAATTAGCGGCAAATTCAAATTGTAAATTGTTAGTGTCATAAGCGAAAAAGTTTGGTTATAAAAATTTTATAGTAATAGCAAAGGGTAACATGACATTACTACGCTTTTAGTAGTTTATTTAGAATGTTATAGTCATAATATAAGGTGATAAAATAATACAAATAAAGTAACAGTGAATACATTTCAATCAAACTTGTCCAATCTCGGTGAAACTATGTTTATTTTATTCCATATGCGACATTTCGACAATTACGATTCGTCTTTATTAAGCTATAAAGTATAATATATTAATTTATAAAACACAATAGAGGATAAAAATCAAATTTCAATTAAAATAAATTAACATGTGACCATGTAGTATATACGTGTTGTCTAATTGCTGACTTATCCCTATCTGCTTCATCCAAGGAATTATATGCACTCTGACGAAGACGTTTTTTAGGGGGTAAACTGATAACTCCTGTGGTATATATTTTCTTTTACTATATCCCACACTGTTCTTTCACCCACCCCAAGTTGCTTTGCAGTCAGTTTAATTGCTGCCGATTTAGAAGTGTCCCGCTTAAGCTCCAGATACAAATTATAAGCCATTATATGCTTTCCCTGAGGATTTTTTGATGACCCTGCAGGTAGATCAAATACTTCTTCATCTACCATACTAAAATGGATGTAAAAATACTGTCATCACTATCATTTTATATAGTTATTAAAACAAAACCTTCAAATATTCAACAGTACTCAGTAGACCTTTAAGAAGAATTATTTTTGTAACATTTTGCTTATAAAAATTACACTAATCACACGAATGACACAAAAAAAGCAATAAACACGCAAATACAGAGCTGAAACCAACACCAGGAGTTGACAAATGTCATAGATTTCAGTAATATTTTGTTTTATCCAATTTTCCAAATTTCATTTGCTATATAAAATGTTTTTCGTGTGTGTGAATTCGCCTCGTCTATTAGCCAATCGCAAGTCGTAAATCTTTCGCCTATTTAATGTAACGCTGCATTCTTACAGTGAATGGAGTGTAGTGAATAAGTCAAATCGTTATATCTATGACAAGACTATAATAAGTTATAATTATTGTTATTTTATCACATCTAAATGAAAAAAGCCATATTTTCGTCGTAGTTAGACTTACTTGTTTTCGTCAATAGTTTCCACCTCTTTGGCCTCTTGCTAGTTCATCAGAAGTATAGGTAAGTAGATAAGCATGATTTTCACATCTTTTCCAACTCCACAATCACATTCGCAGTCTCAAAATAGAACGTCTCTTTAAGAAGATGGAATTTCTATCAATTCACATCGTAAACCACGCAATCACGATGTACTTAAAAATCCACAATTAGGTGTTTTTTTAATGTAATAAAATAGAATAAGTTCGATGCACTTCTTAATTCAATTATATATCTAAACTACGTGCAAAAAGAAAATTGCAACACCTCAAAGGAGGTCAGTTACAAAGCTGAAATCTTAACAAAACAACTAGCTGTATGTAAAAAGTCGCTGATAATTATCTGTCATACTTCATACATGAAGAGGAAGTAGAAATTTTCCCCTGGCCTGCACGCTTTTCGGGTTTAAGCCCGATCCAGCATGTGTGGGATATTCATTATGAGTCGCTAAATAAGGCGTTTACTATAAGCAGCCAACACCCGTGCAGGAACTTTATCGTCATCTACAGCAAGCTTGGGATAAGATTCCATAAGATGCCATTGACGATATTGAGAGCATGTTTTGCAGAGTTAGATAATGCATAAACAATCGTGGAGATGTGACATTTTATTGATAAATTTATCGTTAGTAATTTTTTTCCAATTGTAATGATTTACTACTGAAGCCTAGTACTTATGATTTATTACTTGAATCTTGTCAAAATTTCATCTTTCTGAGTTTCCAGGTGTTGCATTTTTTCGAATGAAATTCCTTTAAATTAGCCATTAGTTTCGACAAACATACTATGTTCTTCCTAAGTTTATTCAAGAATTCCATAATAGTCAACGTACGATCAAGCAAAAACTATTAAAATTGAGCATAATATTATTTTAACGGTTTTTGCTTGATCTTACATAGACTATTATGGAATTCTTGAATAGACTTAGGAAGACATTTTTATCGTAAGTACTGGCTAATTTTAAAGAAGTTTCATAACAATTATTATTGAATCAACTCCAGTGACCAACTATATTTATTTCATATTTTATAAATATTTAAAAAATATTAAATCATTCTTGAATATTAGTTATATTAATATAATATGCATAAAATATATTATAGAAAATATATTAGGAAAACATTTAAAAAATATATATGTTATGTAGCATTAATAATATATTATTGCAAATATTTTCTCAATATATTTTTCATAACTCTGCAAGAATATTTTGCTTTATATTTCTGTAAATATTTATTTCATATAAAAAAAAAAGATTGAATTTTTGCTTTTGTACATTTGGTGTGTAGGACAAATAATATAAAATATGCATACATATTAAGTAGATATGTACCTATTTAAAATGATAGTTTAAAGATTAAATTAGATAATATATACCTAATATAGTTTAATTAGTATCTAAGTTGAGCGCTGTAACTTTTCTATTAATATATCTGCGTTTGTATTATATTATTTGTAATATTGTAAGTTGCGAACGCACACAACACCTCTATTCATTACGGTGCGGTGTTATATGATTAGTATTGTTTATGCGTCTATGGATTAGGTACATAGAATGCATACGCGCACGTGCGTATCATCAACGTTTTCATTCGTTTGTCCGTTACATGTTGTAGTTTAATAATAGTATACGATTAGGGCAGATTAGGGTTAACTGTGTAATTAATTGTTGCGGGGTGTGTTTTAGTTTTTGTGGTGACTACGAGGTAAGCAAAACTTTGAACATGTCATGGCATTTATAAGATAAGTGGAATGCTCCATATCGCTATGTACAGAAATCGTTAATAATATAATTGTAGGAATTTATGCATCATATATGTACTGCATCTACCAGATAAATTGCTAGTTGATTTGCTTAAGAGATTCATCTCGGTAGATAAGTGTCATAACCTCAAATAGAGGTTAGAATACGTTGTGTTGTTTTATTGTTTGTACGTAGAATGTTTTCAAATATTGTGAAATAAAGTAAAAATAAGTATCGTAAATATTAGAATGTAGCTACCACTCCAACTATGCTCCAAATGTATTAGTAGGTGTTGATAATGTTGTACGATGTTTTATTCATGGTATGATCTAATACAACTGGCATTGTTTTAGAGGCCACAAAGAAACGCCATGAGAGCGCCACTACCAAAGATATGAAAAAAGCCATAGGGTTGTACCTGGCACCAGCCAAGGCTAGACTTAAAAATGAGTATTTTTCATTTTTATTGGCTTATTCAAATAAAATGATAATAAGTATGATTGTTTTTTATTTAGAACACTTCAATTAAAAAATAGTGATTAATTTGATAAACCTTCAGTATGCCTTAAAAGATGCCAGAATATTGATTATTAACTTGTATGTGAGTGTGAAAAAACAAGTTCTTGCCTTTAGACAACTCTATGTATGTTTCAACTTTTCGTTATGGACGTTATACATTCTAAATAACCAAGAACAATTTTAGTTCATTTTGACAAATTAAATAATTGCATAAAAAATCTCAATTTTTCATATAAATATTTTAGAAAAAATATAGCGCTTACATTAATCTTAAAATATGGAATAAATATTTTAATTGAATATTTTATCTATATTTAGAAAAAAATATGAAAAATATATTCAAAAACCTCTCACGAAAAATATTTATAAAATATATTTTTAAAAATATCTATGTAATATTTCTGGCTGTTAGGGAAGTCTTTTTATATCTATTGCAGATCAAAATTACGATATACAAAAGATGACTTACTTGTTTCCGCTAATAGTCTTCACCTCTTTCGCTTCCTGCTAGTTCATTAGATGTATGGTAACGATGATTTTCACATGTTTTCCAACGCAACAATCACATTTACAGTCAAGAGAGAACGTCTCTTTAAGAAAATAGAGTGTATATCATTTTTTTTCTACTATTCCATGATCGTATACATCGTAAACCACGGGATCACCGACGTACTTAACACGTGTCGGTACAACTCACCCCCCACCCTCTTTTATCACGGCGGTGACACGGCGCGGAACCCTTTTCGACGTTTCGAATTCCTGGTGTGGCGGCGAACGATTGCGAAAACCCCTAAAGTCTAAAGAGTTTGAACCGGGCAGGTAGCAGGAAGGCAGCCGTCGACAGGAAGTGGCGATTCAGTGCGGTTCGCGCAATTCTAAAGAGGCAGCGAGGGTCCTGCGGAACGAGAGACACCGACAGGAATGGCAGGAAGCAATATCCCAAGTGGCGGTTCCTCTCGGGGGCGGTCCCAACCGCCCTCCTTCCTTCCCGCGGCGCGGCAGCGCTCATTACCGTTCCGAGGGGGCTCTCGCTCGGGGGGTGGTTTTTCGCAACCCCTGCGCGCGAAATTCTCTCCGTCTTTCTCGCACTCAATCTATATAGTCTTTTAAACGTGTAGTAGCGTCTATAGATGATCTTGGATGTATCATAGCAATATATATATGTTATATATAATGATGTGTGTTTGTGTGAACGAATGTCTTCTGGGAATGGGGTTGGGAGGGTGTAGGTGATTATCTCGCCCACCCACGGAGGGCGCGACGGGCTATCCGATCTTAAATTGATTACTTCGATGCCGGAGGAACGATCGGAAGAGGAAAATCTTGGATGGTGAGGGTGGGCGGTGAAGTTGGATTAGGGATAAAAAATGTGAAATCGGAATCGTTAGATTTCAAACTCTTTCGTGAGGTTTATCAACATAAAATTGCTGTGCTATTCCTATGCCGATTCTCTTCTGAGATTATGGATTATGGAATAGGATTATGGAAACGAAGAAACAAAGTGTTGATACTGACATTTTAAATTTATTGGGAGCGTTGTGTATTTATTGAATTCATTACATAGTGAAATATTGTGTATTGTCATTATACGTGATGTTATCTGACGTTTAAAATGGTAGTAATATAAAATAATTATTTCAATGAAATAATAAAAGAAATGCAAAAGCATAGACAAAAAATACACGTTAACAAATGCACTTCACAAATATACATATTGCTGTGTATTAATTGAGTTAAATGAAAAATGCAAAATTGAATTTTAAAATGAAAAGAAAATAAAATATTAGCTAGCTCAACGGAAAAGATTTTAAAGAACACAAAAGAACTATTAATCTCAGAGTTACTCTCGCGAATTAAAACTTTAATCTAACTACGAAAAGTAAATTGTGAGTAAATCAAAACAGACTTTCTTAATTACACGGAAAATTGTAAAGGTTCCCTAACAGCCAGAAATATTACATAGATATTTTTAAAAATATATTTTATAAATATTTTTTGTGAGAGGTTTTTGAATATATTTTTCATATTTTTTTCTAAATATAGATAAAATATTCAATTAAAATATTTATTCCATATTTTAAAATTAATGTAAGCGCTATATTTTTTCTAAAATATTTGTAAAATATTTATTTAATTTGTCAAAGTGAACTAAAATTGTTCTTGGTTATTTAGAATGTATAACGTCGATAACGAAAAGTTCAAACATACATAGAGTTGTCTAAAAGGCAAGAACTTGTTTTATCACACTCACCATACAAGTTAATAATCAATAATTCTGGCATCTTTTAAGGCATATTGAAGGTTTATCAAATTACTCACTATTTTTTAACTGAAGTGTTCTAAATAAAAAACAAACGTATTTATTATCATTTTATTTGAATAGGCCAATAAAAATGAAAAATACTCATTTTTAAGTCTAGTCTTGGCTGGTGCCAGGTACAATCCTATGGCTTTTTTCATATCTTCGGTAGTGGCGCTCTCATGGCGTTTCCTTGTGGCTCTAAAACAATGCCAATTGTATTAGATCATACCATGAATAAAACATCGTACAACATTATCAACACCTACTAATACATTTGGAACATTTACAATAATTGGAGTGGTAGCTACATTCTAATACTTACGATATTTATTTTTACTTAATTTCATTCATAATATTTGAAAGCATTCTACGTACAAACAATAAAACAACGCAATGTATTCTAACCTCTATTTGATGTTATGACGCTTATCTACCGAGATGAATCTCTTAAGCAAATCAACTAGCAATTTATCTGGTAGATGCAGTACATATATGATGTATAAAATTCCTACAATTATATTATTAAACGATTTCTGTACATAGCGATATTGAGCATTCCAATTATCTTATAAATGCCATGACATGTTCAAAGTTTTGCTTACCTCGTAGTCACCACAAAAACTAAAACACACCCCGCAACAATTAATTACACAGTTAACCCTAATCTGCCCTAATCGTATACTATTATAAACTATAACATGTAACGGACAAACGAATGAAAACGTTGATGATACGCACTTGCGCGTATGCATTCTATGTACCTAATCCATAGACGCATAAACAATACTAAATCATATAACACCGGCACCGTAATGAATAGAGGTATTGTGTTGACGTTCGCAACTTACAAATATTACAAATAATATAATACAAAACGCAGATATATTAATAGAAAAGTTACAGCGCTCAACTTAGATACTAATTAAATCATATTAGATATATATTATCTTTATTTATTAATCTTTAAACTATCATTTTAAATAGGTACATACCTACTTAATATGTATGCATATTTTACCCATTTTATATTATTCGTCCTACGCACCAAATGTACAAAAGCAAAAATTCAATCTTTTTTTATATGAAATAATATTTACAGAAATACAGAGCAAAATATTCTTGCAGAGTTATGAAAAATATATTGAGAAAACATTTGCAATAAAATATTATTAATGCTACATAACATACTAGGCCTTGTGATAGATACTAATCTGAAATGGTCTGATCACACTACCCTACTTACCAAAAAAATTTATCATCAGCTCTATATGCAATGGAAGATTAGTCCAGGTTGCGACACCAGAAGTAGCCAAGATTGCATATTTCTCGAACTTCCAGTCATATATGAACTATGGTACTCTTTTCCGGGGAATTTCGGCGAAGGCAAAGGGGATCTCTATTCTGCAAAAAAAAAGCCATTCATATACTATGTGGATGAAAACTAACGAATCCTGTAGGACACACTTTAAAGCAGAGAAGATACTCACCTTGGTCTCACTTTATATACTTACCATCGCTCTCTATGTACACAACAATAAAATACTCTTTGGACTAAATGAAAACAACCACGCCTTTGATACTAAAGAACGAGACCACTTGCGAATACCGTATCATCGGTTAACTACGACACAGAATAATTTAGACTACTGGGGCCCCAAACTGTATAACAAGCTACCACAAGATCTGAAAGAATTGTCGCCCTCCAAGTTCAAAATCAAAACCTCAATCCTATTTGACGTTGAGCTGAAGATAGCTGTTGCAAGCCGAAACTAGTAATCACATATTACTACATTTTGTGAACATAAAAACTATCATTTTACTCTTTTCTCCCTTACATATTAAAGATATTCGAATAGATCCATACATTTGCCTAACCCTGTATGTGATATATCCGTCTTTAATTCTATCTGAGATCGATATTCAGTAATTTCACGCCAAATTTGGCAAATTCTTAAACTATGCCTCACATAACCCCAATACAAGCGCTCCAGATGTGACCGTCCATAAGTGCTATACACTGTAGAGCTGTGCCTTTGATATCTTCGACGATACGCGTCTAATTTTCCCGTTTAATTGATCGTCAACTCCCTTTGCCGAACCGGCTGGGCGTAATCGCGTCTTCAAGAGTCGTTGGAAAGCGACTCAAGAGCTGTTACAGAGGCCAAGATAGCAATAATAGCGGTGTATCTGTACATGTGGCGAAGTCTGAGTGTTTGCAAAATGACAATCGCTTAGGTCGCGTGATATCAAAAGCGACGATAGGAAAGCAGTCAGCCCGGAATTGTGTGTTGTAGATGAAGCGCAGATTTGAAGAAAATCGTGGTCGTTTGTCTGCGAAAAGTGGAACGGATCTTTTGGAAACACAGCATCGTCTATTTTGTATATGCTAGATACACTTAAAGTCAAATAATTATTATATATAGGTATATAATAACCGTATAAGATTTATGTAAATATATTATATAAATCTTATACGATTCAAAATCAATTATGCGCTCCTTAATACAAGTTACTGCTTTGTATTTAAATGCAAGAAAAAGTCAATTCAATGCTGCATAACCTAAAAATATTTTTGACTATACAGGCTGTTCCACCGAAGAGTAGATCTTTGATTACAGTTCTATTTTTGATTTTAGGAAAAAGTCTTTTCTACAAAAATTTTATAGAGTCCAATGCTGCATAACCTAAATATATTTTTGACTATACAGGGTGTTCCACCGAAGAGTAGATCTTTGGTTACAGTGCTATTTTTGATTTTAGGAAAAAGTCTTTTCTACAAAAGTTTTATAGAATTTAATGCTGCATAACTTAAAGGTATTTTTTACTATACAGGGTGTTCTAAAAGTAGGAAAACAAGACATTTTGCAATAGAAGGCTTCTTGGGGTTGTTGAATTTATTTCCGATATTTTTTGGAAAAAATCAATTTTGAAATATAGGGAAAAGTGGCAGCTTTTTGTAAACTTCTACTAAACCCCTCACCACAAACTGCACTAAACTGGACGTACGTTTCGATAGCAAAGCTATCATCATCAGCAGAAACACTGAACTAAATAACTTACACTAAAACTACCCTAATTATACCTAAAAAAGGTCATGGTACAATGATCACGGTCATGGCTGGCTTGCCGTCATGCTTTAAACTAGTCCTAATCCTAACTCCGCCATAATTTACTACTTAATAAATCGTAAAGACAAGAATTTAATGGTCTTAAATCTGAATTCATTAAAATATGTTTGTTTTTATATATTTCCATACCCTATATGTATAAGATTTATATAAATATATTATATAAATCTTATGCGATTCAAAATCAATTTTGCGCTCCTTAATACAAGTTTCCACACTTAAAATTTATGAAAAATAAACTAATACTAATCATAATTAATAAATAACTAAACACTACTAAAAACACTTATTAAACTACTTCACCTAATTACTAATATTTATATTTACTATTTATATTCACTACTATCTGCTTTATTGATTTTCCCAGTGACCAACTATATTTATTTCATATTTTATAAATATTTAAAAAATATTAAATCTTTCTTCAATATTAGCTAATATTAGGAAAACCAGTTAAAAAATATATATGTTATGTATGCATTAATAATATTTTATTGCAAATGTTTTCTCAATATATTTTCATAACTCCTGCAAGAATATTTTGCTCCTGTAATTTCTGTAAATATTTATTTCATATAAAAAAAGATTGAATTTTTGCTTTTGTCACATTTGGTGTGCGTAGGACGAATAATATAAAATGGGTAAAATTATGCATACATATTATTTGTAATATTTAGTAAGTTGCGAACGTAAACACAACACTATATTTCATTACGGTGCCGGTGTTATATGATTAGTATTGTTTATGCGTCTATGGATTAGGTACATAGAATGCATACGCGCACGTGCGTATCATCAAACGTTTTCATTCGTTTTCCGTTTACATATATAGTTTATATTAGTATTAGGATTAGGGCAGATTAGGGTTAACTGTGTAATTAATTGTTGCGGGGTGTGTTTTTAGTTTTGTGGTGGACTACGAGGTAAGCAAAACTTGAACATGTCATGGCATTTATAAGATAATTGGAATGCTCAATATCGCTATGTACAGAATCGTTAATAATATAATTTTAGGAATCTACCAGATAAATTGCTAGTTGATTTGCTTAAGGGATTCATCTCGGTAGATACGCGTCATAACCTCAAATAGAGGTTTAGAATACGTTGTGTTGTTTTATTGTTTGTACGTAGAATGTTTTCAAATATAATGAAATAAAGAAAAAATAAGTATCGTAAGTTTAGAATGTAGCTACCACTCCAATTATTGTAAATGCTCCAAATGTATTAGTAGGTGTTGATAATGTTGTACGATGTTTTATTCATGGTATGATCTAATACAATTGGCATGTTGTAGAGGCCACAAGGAAACGCATAGAGCGCCACTAGAACCACTAAAGAATGAAAAAAGCCATAGGGTTGTACCTGGCACCAGCCAAGGCTAGACTTAAAAATGAGTAGTTTTCATTTTTTATTGGCTTATTCAAATAAAGTGGTAAAAATACGTTTGTTTTTATTTAGAACACTTCAATTAAAAAATAATGATTAATTTGATAAAACCTTCAGTATGCCTTAAAGATGCCAGAATTATTGATTATGAACTTGTATGGGTGAGTGTGAAAAAACAAGTTCTTGCCTTTTAGACTAACTCTATTGTATGTTTCAACTTTTCGTTATCGACGTTATACCATTTCTAAATAACCAACGAACAATTTAGTTCATTTTTGACAAGTTAAATAGATTGCATAAAAATCTCAATTTCATATAAATATTTAGAGAAAAGTATAGCGCTTAAAAAATATTTTAAAATTATGGAATAAATATTTTAATTGAATATTTTATCTATATTTAGAAAAAAAATATGAAAAATATATTCAAAAAACCTCGTCCACGAAAAATATTTATAAATAAATATTTTTAAAAGATATTCTAATGTAATAATTTCTGGCTGTTAGGTTATCCTAAACGAATTTGCTCTCAAAAACAGTAGACCAGTACCAATCTGACTAAATCTATAAAAAAAAAAAAACTCAACATTAATTAGTCTAGTTACACGAGCATCCCCTTGCCTCTCCACCGCTTTTGTCTTTACCCCCCACTCCTACGGTGCTTACACACAATACGCCACCCATTGTGCGCCTAGTACTGTACTGTCACGGCACTTGCAAGAGTATCACTGGTATAGTACTGAAGGAGAACGCTATTACAATAGTTACCAGACCGGCCGCTAGCGATGCGTGGCGCGTCAGTCAATTGTCACCGCTCCGGAACTCGCTTTGTGCATTCGCAGCCGGAAACGAGCGTCGTGTGGCCCCGGAATCCAACGGATACTCTTGCCGCCGCTCTCCTTACAATACGCCGGAGCATCAGAGGCGAATTAGGGAGCGAGGAGGGTTGTACTACGTGGCGGGGAGATACGAGGGACGTTTCTTCTTTTCTGGAACATCAATTATACGGGGGATTCCTTTCTTCGCTTTAAAATAATTACCTGTCGTCTGAATTTTATTGTGGAGATGCTACGTCTTTTTGCTTTTTTTGGGAGAAATCCCTGTTTTAAAAAGCTTTGACTCCTGTGGGGAGTTGTTGGCAATTATTCCGTGACAAAGTGGCTTTAAAAAAGTGTCATGATGAGAAAGATGCGAAAAAAGTGATAAAATATTGAAATGTATGCTATCTAACTACATAGCAGAATTTAGAGTGTACTGTGCGTTCAAATACTTTCCTGATTGGAGCGGGCTGTTTTTTAAGCAAATTCTTTAGTAGCATTGTACGTCAAATTGTGACAGCTGTCAGTGACAAGCCAAAATGAGAAAACGTTGCGTTTGATTGTATCATACAGGGTGCTTGATAACATCGTTTAAAGATTTTAAGGGCATGTAGTACGATCGAAAATAAGGTTAAAAGTCATAATAAACATATGTCCACAAATCAACCGTTTACGAGATAACAGCGAGTCTTCCTAGTAGCACATGGATATAACATATACCAGTAAACGTTTTGTGCAATTTGTAGCAATTACAATGGTTGCGTATTCTAATGCTGAAGTGAGCGATATGGTGTTCATGTACGGTCGTGCTAATGGGAATTCTTTACAAGCACGTCGCTTCTATCTGCAAACGTTTTTCTGAATCGCCAACCTGCCTTCGCATGTGATGTTTCAGACAGTGTTTCAACGACTAAGAGAAACTGGTGCGTTTGAGAAGCGGTCTTGTGATACTGGACGGCAGAGAATAGCATGTACTCCACAGATAGAAGATCGAATTTTGAATATTATTGATGAAAATCCCGAAACTAGTGTATAGAAGAATTTCGACTCAAGTGGGTGTAAGCAGCAATCTTGTTTGGAGAACTCTTCATGAGCAACTCCTATACCCCTACCATATCCAACGGGTACAAGCCCTTACTGCTCCGGATTATCAAAGCGAGAAGGGCTTTCTGCGAGTGGTTTTTGCGAACAGCTGCTGATCGGCCAGATTTCGCTGATAACATCCTTTCCACTGATGAAGCTGGTTTTACTAAAAATAGAATATTTAATTTCCACAACCATCACGTTTGGTGTGACGAGAATCCTCATGCTACCGTTGAATCTAGGCACCAGCAACGTTTCTTTCTAAACATCTGGTTAGGCATGATAGGGGAATGGTTGTTAGGACCGATTGTTTTGCTACAACGCTTAACAGGTCCTGCATACCTCGAGTTCTTGAAAAATACTTTACCTGAATTTTTGAAAGATTTACCTATAAATCTAAGACTGAACCTCTAGTTTATGCACGCTCCATCGTGCATATGCACGATGGAGCTCCACCGGCGCACTTTACGCGTGCTATTAGGGAACATCTTAACAATGAATTTCCTGGGAGATGAATAGGGCGAGCAGGTCCCATTGCTTGATCTCCAAGGTCTCCCGATCTAAACCCGTTGGACTTTAGTATCTGGGGTTATTTGAAAAGTTTAGTGTACGCAACACCGGTAAACGATCTTTCAGAGTTGCGCCAACGGATAGAACACTATTGCCAGATAATACGAGAAAAACCCTTGTTTTTTGAAAGAGCGCCCGCTTCCTTTGAAAGCAGATGTAGATCCTGTGTCGAAATGGAAGAACGTCATATTGAACATACTTTTTAGTTATAATCTATTTTATGTTAAAATGCAATAACATCTTAATAAAAACCGCTAAAGCAAACTTATTCTTGCAAATTGCCGATAAAATCGCTTGTTATTTCGTAAACAGTTAATTTGTGGACATATGTTTATTATGACTTTTAACCTTATTTTCGATCGTACTACATGCCCTTAAAATCTTTAAACGATGTTTCAAAACCCCCTGTATTACATGTTTTTGCTTATAGATTACCCATGTATTACAGCACATTTTGGTGACATATAAACTGTCAAAGTGATTAATGCGTCCATTCACTGTGACCAACGATTAAAAAAAAGCATGGCCTACTCTAATGAGATAACACTGATTAGATCTTTCAGAAAGTTTTTAAACTTTTACTTCGTTTAATCCACTGAATCAAATGTGGGTCCTGTAACAATGAAGCAAATGATTGTTCACATAAGATAATGCATTAAAATTGGTTCAAAGAACGAATTCATCAAATCCCATGAAAAAGATTTTATTAAATAACAACGGAATTTATTGAGTAATATAAATCATTGATTGTGTTGCCACCAAAATGATTGAAAACGAAATAGCAGCTTCATTGGCTCAATGAAATATGTTATTGTTGTAACGAACACCGATTTTGTTTAACAACTTTATTTCGGTTACTGAATGAGCGCGAGTTATCGATTTTATGTATGAACTCAAGTAGAGAATGATAATCTTAATAAACTTTAGTTATTGTTATAAAGAAACTTGTAAAGCAAGAATAGACATCTAGCAAATAGTTGCCTCACTTATTCCGGCAACTTCACAGCGTCTATAAAGGAAAAAAAATAAATTTCCTAAATGTAATAGTTTCAAACAAAAAATACATACTTGATGGCGTAGAATCCAAATCTGCAATACAAAATGGGGGTTCCCATTTAAGATTTCAAAAGTTGTCCCCCCTCCCACTCTGGGGGGTGAGGTGGGGGATCGAGTTCGGCACCATTCAGTGAGCCCCCTACATTATAACTAATCTTATTAAGATCTTTTTTTTGATTTGATGCAATGTTTTAGAGATATTCCGTATATTGTCTTAAGATAAAAAACTCACCCTATATAAAAAATAATTATAGACATAAGTGGATAAAGGTGTCATGTCATATTTTTTTCAAAAATGCAGGTAAAATATTGTACTCTTCCATATGATAAAGCCAAAATTCCAAGACATTAATTATTTATATTATTAGATATAACAAACGAAGAGATGTAGCAGAAAACATTTGACTTTTCTGGAAATTTTTATTCACTCGTATCTTCAATTGTAAATTAATCAATCCGAAATAACAACAATTCCCGTTCCTGATAAAAAAATATATATCATAGAAGGCATATTATATCTTGAGAATGCATTTTCCACTACCTCATAAATCCCTAACAGCCAGAAATATTACATAAATATTTTTAAAAACATATTTTATAAATATTTTTCGTGAGAGGTTTTTGAATATAATTTTCATATTTTTTCCTAAATATAATTAAAATATTCAATTAAAATATTTATTCCATATTTTATAATTAATGTAAGCGCTATATTTTTTTCTAAAATATTTGTAAAATATTTATATGAAAATTGAGATTTTTTATGCAATCTATTTATTTGTCAAAATGAACTAACATTGTTCTTGTTATTTGAATGTATAACGTCGATAACGAAAAGTTGAAACATACATAGAGTTGTCTAAAGGCAAGAACTCGTTTTTTTCACACTCACCATACAAGTTAATAATCAATAATTCTGGCATCTTTTAAGGCATACTGACGGTTTATCAAATTAATCACTATTTTTTTAATTGAAGTGTTCTAAATTTAAAAAAAACAAACGTATTTATTATCATTTTTTTGAATAAGCCAATAAAAATGAAAAATACTCATTTTTAAGTCTAGCCTTGGCTGGTGCCAGGTACAACCCTATGGCTTTTTCATATCTTCGGTAGTGGCGCTCTCATGGCGTTTCCTTGTGGCCTCTAAAACAATGCCAATTGTATTAGATCATACCATGAATAAAACATCGTACAACATTATCAACGTCTACTAATACACTTGAAGCATTTACAATAATTGGAGTGGTAGCTACATTCTAATACTTACGATACTTATTTTTACTTTATTTCATAATATTTGAAAACATTCTACGTACAAACAATAAAACAACACAACGTATTCTAACCTCTATTTGAGGTTATGAGCTTATCTCTCGTGATGAATCTCTTAAGCAAATCAACTAGCAATTTATCTGGTAGATGTAGTACATATATGATGCAAAAAAATTCCTACAATTTATATTATGAAACGATTCTGTACATAGCGATATTGAGCATTCCAATATCTTATAATGTCATGACATGTTCAAAGTTTTGCTTACCTCGTAGTCACCACAAAAACCTAAAACACATCCCCGCAAACAATTAATTACACAGTTAACCCTAATCTGCCCTAATCCTATACTATTATTAAACTATAACATGTAACGACAAACGAATGAAAACGTTGATGATACGCGCGTGCGCGTATGCATTCTATGTACCTAATCCATAGAGCATAAACAATACTAATCATATAACACCGCACCGTAATGAATAGAGGTGTTGTGTTGACGTTTCGCAACTTACAAATATTACAAATAATATAATACAAAACGGCAGATATATTAATAAAAAAGTTACAGCGCTCAACTTAGATACTAATTAAATCATATTAGATATATATTCTCTAATTTAATCTTTAAACTATCATTTTAAATAGGTACATACCTACTTAATATGTATGCATATTTTACCCATTTTATATTATTCGTCCTACGCACCAAATGTACAAAAGCAAAAATTCAATCTTTTTTTTTTATATGAAAAAATATTTATAGAAATACAAAGCAAAATATTCTTGCAGAGTTATGAAAAATATATGAGAAAACATTTGCAATAAAATATTATAATGCTACATAAACAATATATTTTAAATGTTTTCCTAATATATTTTCTATAAATATTTTATGAATATTATTTTAATATAATTAATATTCAAGAAAGATTTAATATTTTTTAAATATTTATAAAATATGAAATAAATATAGTTGGTCACTGGGGATATCTTTAATCGTAAAACACTTCAATACATATCATTACATTAATTCAACGACGCACATTTCGTAAACCGAACCTATGTAGAATATGCGCGTTCGTATACATTCTCTGTTTTGCATTTCCTATCCTATTGTCGAGCCATAAATTCGCAAATCCATACGCTACACCCCATAGCGGAACCGACTTCGCCTTTACGGCTCGCCCAAGATGAATCGACACCCGTCGAACTTCGAAGCTTTCTGAATATTTATCGTCCGGAACGGCCAGGAGCTGGACGCTCACACATAAGTCCGCCCTATGCTAATATCCTATACGCCGTACTCGAAACACTGGCCGTCGCTTCCTGTCCGTCGTAGGAACCTATGCATCAGCGTGTCCTTTCCGACGTTTCGAACGCTCCGGGCGACCATCCTCAGGACAAGCGAAAGATAGCCCGGTGATTTAGGACGAATAGGTTCGGAGCTGTTGACGGCTTAAATTTTGTATTGCAAAACGTTTTTGTTCATTTTTCAGAATATATTGTTAAGAGTGAATGGATTTATTTTCAAACGTTAATAAAAAAATAATAATAAAATACCTGTCGTATTTTTATTGTGAAACGTAATCGGCCTAATACAACGAAATTAATTTAAATCTTTTCGTGAAATAGGCTCAATGAAACGAAGTACACTGAGAAAAATGGACTAAGTAAAGTGTTTACTTGCTAAAAAATTATTTACAATAGATAAAGTTTTACTTGGAACTATCTCTTAATTAATACCTGCAACTAAACCCAGTTTCCCATGCAAGTTGTTACTGTAAATAGTGCTTTTATTAACGGCTATTACACAGCGTACCTGACAAATTTGTGGTAAGTAAAGTATTACTTATGACTACTGGTACTGTATCTAACTACAGCACATGGTTAGTAGAAGTAACAACAATGCTCTTCGCTATTAAACTCATGTATTTTCTTAAATAGTTAACAACTTGCCACAACTATGATTATTTGAGTTTTGCTGCCACCCCGTGATTGTTTTACTATTTCTGATTGGCTAATGCGGCGGAGTAATGAAATAGTCCCCGAGACAGCTACGCGCGCAGGCGCGTGCTAGCGTCAAGTAAGAGTTACGGACGTGGAAAAGTCGTCGAAAAAGGGTGGCCAAGGAGTACGGCCATTGTAGGCCAGTTGGAACGAAATATATTGAAAATACCGGGTGGGTTAACTCAAGGCCCCATCCGTATAAAGAATCCCAGCGACAGAACAAGTACCGAGTCTATAAG
This sequence comes from Protaetia brevitarsis, assembly GCA_004143645.1. Lineage (NCBI taxonomy): Eukaryota > Metazoa > Arthropoda > Insecta > Coleoptera > Scarabaeidae > Protaetia > Protaetia brevitarsis. Next base: position 40,666 of record RXPK01001014.1, on the reverse strand, counting down.
CAAACGGATGTTTCAAGATTGCAGTTTTAAATCACGTGGTGGGATATTTGAATTCCCCATCATTGTGATGATATCTGCGCCCGCTGGTGAAGTTAAAGTGTGGATGCCGTCGCTAGTGATCCGACAGCTTAAGTGCCATCTGCAGTTAAGGATACCCCGACGAAGTAGCCGTTTTCGAGGCGATCACCGGACATAACCGCCACGTACGCCGACAGAGGATCAACTCGCCGAGACAACGCCCAGTGCAAAGAACCAACAGAAACCGCAAGTTTACCACCTAGGTATATTATTTCTTTGTTTGTTATTAGTTGTAACTTCAAAGCCATATTTCTCTTTGTCCTTTGTTTAGATTTCAATAATTTCAATGACTAAATAACGTTTCAAGGGGGCCCCATTTACCTTATCTTTTATTATTGCTTTGTTCATTTTCACTGTGTTTGTCCTATACAAAATAAAACTATTACTAATAATACTGCTTTTTTATTTAATTTATATTAAATATTCACTAAACTTCCTCGTTTCCTGCACTACCTATAAGTTGAACAACAAATTTAAGGTAAGTATATAATATATTTATAACAAACCATTACATTCTATATATCAGGTACAGTAAACGTGCATTAATGACACTGTTTCCTTATCACAAGTAATCCAAATAGCTTGCATTAATTGAGGTTAATAATGAAGGTGTGATAGCCATTATAGAATAGTTTACTCATAGCAATACATGTACTTGACATGAGTTAATCTTTTACTTACCGCAACTGCATATATTCTTTGGCTTACCGACTTTAGTTCAATTATCATAAGTAACTTCATAAGTTACCGGTATGAAGCAAACCGTAAGTAACTTAGATTGCTTCTTGTTAGTATCAGTGTTTAGGATCTCTTTTTTACTAGTGCTAAGTAATCTATGCTTTTGTCCCCTATCAAACTAAACTTTTTACTTACGATAGTTGTATTTTTATTTATGATTATTAAATTTTTTTCTCAGTGTGGATATAACTTTTTAAACGTTTACGTCAGGAATATACGAAAGGCAGATCGTTTGTGCGTTGTTTTATAGCTTTTATTTGAATGTTGCGTGGCCGCAGTATAAATGTTTTAATTCACTTAACCGAATCCTCGTTTCAAACGACTAAAAATAAGGAGGGTGCACAGAAACACGTGTGCCACGTAAGCGTCGTCAGTGGGCAGGTGTGGTCTTAGTCGTATCAAATGGATTAAGAGCATCAGGGTCGTGATAACTATAGAGTGAAAATTATTTAATTTTTAAGCTAGTAAAACAGGATATGTTACTATTTTTTCAATTGAAAAAAAAAACGTAGCATTGATTGAAAAAAATTTCCTTTAAATATTAGCAAAGAGATATTCCTTTGATTTAAAAAAAAACTCCTTTTCCCTGTAGTACGCCACTGTTCCTTAAGTTTCGCCGGGAGGGGTAACTGTTATCGTCTATCGTGTAACGATGGCGTTCACCTTGATTTAATTGGACACTGATATGTTGCCACCTGTCGACAGTGATTTGAACTAAAGACTCTCTCCCCTCGTCTAGATGGTACGTCAACGAAATGTTGCCTATCTTACTCAGATTGATTGTTAGAGCAGGATAAAGTGATTAAAAGTATATTGGGCAATCAACATAAATTTTCTCCAAAGTCACTTAAGAAAATTCGTTAGATATATCTATGCTCGAAGCATGCAAAGATAACGTACACGCTGTTCAAGGCTATAGTCTGTTATTTCTGCTAAAGATAGGAAAACGAGGGATGGCCACTTTTTAGTAGGGACACTATTGTCATATCTCGGTAAATGTGGTGGGTTAGATAATGAAAAACTTGCGTATTTTAGGGAAATGATTAGTGTCTACTACTGACTTGTTTTATATAGTTCGTTGCTATAAACTTAAAATGATCGCCAATATTGACGCCAATAAAACCTGAGGATTGGAAAAACATATACAGTGGCGCTCTTAATTGTCTCCACCTATGATGGAGATAAGAAATGGTAGTGTGTATATAAAGAATATTTCTATACATGCTCTCAAAGTAAGGTATATACCTGCGCAAACCGATAGAAAACTATTGTTAAATGTGATAAAATGCCTTACTATAGATCAGCGCTCGGCAAGATGGCCCGTAGGAGCTAACTGTTTATATTCTCCCGCCCAACTAATTCAAGCGTTTTTGTAAGTTTATCGAGGAGAATATAACATACGACACACAGCACAGTGAGTCACGCTTTTTTACAAAGAATGGGAAACGCAATTTATTTGAGAATTTCTATTTTATTTCTTGAAGTACTTTATTTGTGTTAATTATTTATTATATATTTTTGATTTGTCCATATAACTTCTGCGATATTTCTCGTCAGTTTTGTTTTGTCTTTACGAAAATGTATTCTTTGTTAATTTATCTTTTTAATAAAATTCCAAAAAAATCAAATGAAGTTTGCTGTTTCTATAATATGTCTATATATTTACATTTTAGATATATGAAATGAAATGCATATTATTTTTATATTATAAGTGCTGCGTTTATACCCAGGTTGTCCAAAGTGGATGACATCGTACATAATAATTAGTTACGATTTCTAATAAGTTATTGATAATGAACGACGTTCTTAAAATATTTTGACCATTGGAAATTATCGCTTCTTGCTAAACCATGTAACAAACTGTTTCAGTTTAAAGAGAAACACTCTGTATTTTTTCATTATTTGATTCCTTTCCTACTAACAATAATTAAATGTGCACATTTTTACAACATTAAAGAAGCGTTGGACTAATTTACCATGACATCCAAAATTAATTCGAATACCTATTCAGAACCTTTTATAAGTAACATTTACGGCTAATGGGTTAATGAATGCTGGTGAGGAGGTAAATTTATAATTAATTATGGTATTCTCTCCATTGACGTATTCCTATGAACTTGTACCTGACCTTAGGAACGTTAATCCCGCCATAAATCAAGATTATCAAAAACAATATAATTATAATTATGAAAGAAGTCTGATGTTATTTTACGAATGACATTTATATCGCCATGAAATAAATTTGCAAAAATAGTTTAAATACTGTCAACTTTTCGTGCACGATGCGCTATCAATAAGTAGATATCAGGCGAAAAATGGAATATCTTCTCTCTTGCTCGTCGCATTTCGAATTGTTCGCTTATTTATTTCCTCGAGTGTACCCACATATTTATTTGCCTACCATGTCATCTTAGAATAATACTACACTTTATTACTATAATCAATAAATATTAAATATTCTTAAACCCAATTTTTATTACCTTGAAGTGTCTAATATACGACAGCCATCTACATATGTTTTTAATTTCAATGGCCGATCTTTGCTGGCCGCTTGACTCACACGCTTGTTTTCCATTTCTCTATAGGGATAGTAGGAGAGTCGCTTCTCCTACAGTGCCGAGCGCTGCTATAGATAATACATTCATAGCTTCTGATACACCAGGTGATGTAAATTATAAATCACCTTCACTATCACTATCGTCTTGATGTTTTTCTAATGATACTTTTCGCGAATCACTCAATATGTCATCGCCGAGGTTTACTAAGTGAAGACATTTTTCTAGTGGCTTAACATTATTTTCTACATGTTTAATGTGTTGTAGCCAGAGATAAGCCATTTTCTTCTGTATCGAACAGTTCAGATGCCATAAACTCTCCTACGTATTGTTATTCTGGGTACAAAATGTCGGAAACAATTTCTGATTATTTCACCAGGTATTAGCTAAAGCTTTTGAGACCATATTTATAGCATCTAACAGGTTAATGTTAATTTCTTGGTTTTTATTGTGATTTTATACCTTTCATTTTATATATCATTTTCATTGCCAAAAAATGACGAAAATAAGTTTTCAATGATTTCATGATCTCCTGATCTAGAGGTTGAAGCACGGAAGTTGTGTCTGGAGGTAAAACACACAGCTTCGATTTCTCTAAATTGCCGTTACGGTCAATGTGACAAGTTATGTTAGCTACATATGGTGATATTATTGTCACCATTTAAACGAACAATAATAATTACACGTTTTTCTTTCTACCAATACTATATTCGATGCTTATAACTTTTCGTTATTAGCGACGACTTAATAAACGACTTTTACTGTATACAGGGTGATTCTCAATATATGTGACAAAATTTAAGAGCTGATTCCTGAGGTAATTTTTATCATAAAAGTTCATATGAGTATATAAGCAAAACGGTTTGGTTTTAAAGTTATTGAATGTTTAATAATAAATTATGAACTATGACTAATATAATATCACAGTTGGTTCTTCAAAAACTATTGTGTTGAGAGGGAATTGTTTATTTGTCATTTCAATATTTGTCAATAGTTGTCAGAGTATTCATTCAGTTTATTGCCAGTTTCTGTTTTCTAAAATGAATTACACGAATGCTGAGATTGTTGATATGCATTTCGTTTACGGTCTTGCCAATGGAAATTTGCGTGCTGCTAGACGTCTTTATGAAGAACGATACTCGAACCGTATCATCCCGCATCATTCAATATTTGCCCGTCTTCACCAACGTCTTAGTGAAACGGAAAATTTTAAAAAACGGACGACTGATAACGGGCACCCATCTACAGTGAGAACTCCACAAGTTGAACATATGGTACTAAATGAAATTGAGCAACATCCTACTACAAGCACCAAAAAAAATTGCGTTTGCTTTAAACATTAGTCAAGCCACAGTTTGGAGAATATTGAAAGATCAACTGTTGTATCCATATTACATTCAACGAGTGCAGGCACTTTTGCCGGTAGATTTTCCGCAAAGAGTGGCTTTTTGTCAATGGATGCAACACAAAATCGCACAAAATTCTGACTACTTGGCTCAAAAATTCTTCACCGACGAGGCTACTTTCTGTAGAAACGCGATTATTAATTTTCATAGTAATCACATATGGGCCGAAGAAAATCCGCACGAACTAGTGAATACCCGTCATCAACATCAATTCTTTGTCAATGTATGAGCCCGGAATTGTTGGAGATCACTTGATAGGTCCACATTTTTTACCGATGCGATTAAATGGCAAGGTATACCGCAGTTTTCTTGAAGAGGAGCTACCCCTACTGCTGGAAGAAGTTCCGTTGCAATTAAGATTACAAATGTATTTTATGCACGACGGTGCTCCAGCGCATTTTAGTTTAATTGCTCGCGAGTTTTTGGACAATACGTATCCAGATCATCGGTGGATAGGACGGGGAGGTCCACAACCATGGCCTCCTCGGTCTCCAGGCTTAAATTCTTTGGACTTTTTTCTCTGGGATCACCTTAAATCATTAGTTTATACGACTTCCATTGAAAATGTCGATGAACTGAGAAATCGTATTATCGCAGCTTTTCAAACAATTCGAAATACCCCTGGTATTTTAGAACGGACTCGCCAGTCAATACGACGGAAGATAGAAGCTTGTATTACAGTTGGGGGCGGTCATTTTCAACAGTTAGTATAAGTTAATTTTGTTTTACTAATTATTTTGTTAATTTATAATAAAAAAAAAAAACATTAATTATGTTAACTTACTATTAAATATTGTACAACTTTAAAACTAAGCGATTTTGGACATATGTTCTTATGAACTTTTATGATCAAAATAACCCCAGGAATCGGCGCTTAAAGTTTGTTGCATATATTGAGAATCACCCTGTATAAGATGCAGAATAAAATTATTATTTACTAAATTCTCAGAAATCCTGAAAAACTAGGAAACACTAGCAAACACTCTTACTACCTCATGCGTCAAGATGACATCTTTCTATCCACTGCGAATATCCTTCCCTCGCTGCCTCACCCATTAAAAATCCATTTACTATCAACCCGTCCGCATCTCGTGGTAATTTAGATTCCCGAAGAAGGTTAAAATTCGTTCCGCCACACCGCTAAACATCCTCGGCGATCAAACAAGACCATCTTACGCGCCGTCGTTATAGCAGAGAAACAAAAAAGATACACGCTTCCCACCCCGGTATTAATAGCCGTCGGTTAATTAGGGAGGGCGCCACTGTCGCTTCAGAGATAATTAAACTGATAATTCGCCGGGATTTGAGCCCGGTGCAATCCCAGATAAACGCGTGGAAATGCTCGGGGTAGGGAAGGGGGCGAATAGCGAACGGTAGGCTAATCAGACGTGCGGTTTGCGATTAAAATGTCCACGCTGTGTTGTGTTTGTAGATTACGCGTTACATTGATGGTTGATGTGCGCTTATACGTTGTTGGACAGTTGTATGTCACGTTATCCGGCTTCGAATCTTGTCGGACGAAATGTATGAGTGTGTTTTGGTAAACGGGATGGACGTACAGTACAACATAATTCAAATTCAGATTGGAATGATAGTGGATTAGCGGCTTCATGGGACGTATGGGTTATTACAGTGTGATTTGTAATAACGGTTTTATGAAACTATGTTATATACAGGGCATTTGAAGTTTATTGCAGAATGATCTATATGCGGAGACTTCTGTCCCTATAAAGATCAGTTAAGAACTCCTTTCTCCCGCAAAAAATTACTGTACATTGAGAAAAATATTTAATAATCATAAATAAACACATAATCATCGTAAGTAAAAAGTTCAGCTGAATAGGGGACAAAAGCACAAATTACTTAGCACTAGTAAAAAAGAGATCCTAAACACTGATACTAACAAGAAGCAATCTAAGTTACTTACGGTCTGTTTCATACCGGTAACTTATGAAGTTACTTATGATTAGAGACCGGATTATATACAAAGTGCATATATTTTATTTTTTGCATATCTTTAATTATAGTAAATATATGTAGACGTATTACACTAATTGAAGCTAATTGGTGATTGCATATATTGCATATTTAGGCATTTCTATGCATATTTTTACAAAAGTTGCATATATTGCATATTTAAGCTTTTTTTTATCCTTTCTATTAGTAAAAATTCCTAGTAACTCCGAATATAGATCGACAACCGACAATTCTCAGAACGATAAATCTTTTACATTGGTTTCTCTAATACTTTTTTTTCCAAGAACTGCACGTGTTTAATTTCGCCTGGCAGAAGGAATGTGGTAAATACGTTTTATTATTATTAATTCCCAAATAAACTATTCATTCATTGAATATCTTTGAGCGAAACAGCATGTAATTGTGTTACGTTTTAAAATACTGGGTGTACATACAATGAGTATAGGGAACAAAATTCCCCTATGGATTAAGCCATATCCTGAACTGGTAGGGGATGGTGACAAAATATTTTGTCGAGCCTGCAGCAAACTAATTTTACTAAAAGCTTTACAATTGTTTTTAAATTCTTTAACTTTTGATATAAAATAACAATTGTTGTTGTAGGTGTCTTCTGAGAGAAAATACCTGATTGACCAACACGCTAAAACTCCATCACATATTGGAAAATGTGAAAAACTAAAGCGATCCGCATGTGTGCAGCAATCTATACGTCAATGTGTGGCATCAACTTCACGAAACTCAGAAGAAGAAGAATATAATACGGATCTGTGTAACGCATTAATTTCGTCTAACATACCATCAACAAGATTAAACAATGTTAATTTGAAATCATTTCTGTAAAAATATTGCAAACAGAATATACCTGACGAAAGTACCTTACGAAAAAATTATGTCACATCTTGTTACCAGCAAACAATAGCAGAAATTCAACAATTGGTAGGGAATAATTTTATTTATATCATGGTAGATGAAAGTACGGATAAGTGTGGCCGTTATATTGCCCATTTGTTAATACGAATTCTTCATGAAGATATTGTAGGCAAATCATATTTAATTTATTGTAAAGAACTTCAAAAAACAAATAATGTTACAATTGCCCAATTCATTCAAGAAGATTTATCAAATTTCTTTTTACCTGGAAGTATACCTTGTGAAAAAAATTTACTAATGTTGTCCGACGCTACACCATACATGATAAAAGTCGCGCAAAATATAAAATTTTTTTATAGTAACATTATTCATACCACTTGTTTAGCTGAGGTTCAATCGTGTAGCCGAAGACATTAGGAATCAATTCCCTTCGATTAATGATTTAATTAGTAATGTCAAAAAAAGTATTTTTAAAAGCACCTTTACGAATCCAATTTTACAAGGAGCGACTTCCCGGTGTTAAGTTGCCTCCTGAACCGATTATTACGAGATGAAGTACATGGTTAGAGGCTGCAATTTTTTCGCCGATAATTTTGAAGGAATAAAAAATGTAATTCTTGAAATCACTGCTGACTGCATTGCTCTAGAAAACTGTAAAAAGATAGTAACATCAACAAAATTGCTACAAGATCTTTTGTATATTAAGTCAAATTATAGCTTTGTTTCAAGTTCCATTCGTAAACTAGAAACGCAAGGGATGTCGCTCTCAAAATCAGTCGAAATAGTAGACGAATTTGATATGCTATGTAAGAAGTTTAAGGGTACAATAGGTAATTCTATATACGATAAACTTAAAAAAGTGATAAATAAAAATGCGGGGTATTTGAAATTGAAGAAAGTTAAGAAAATTTTGGAAGGTGAAACAGTAAACGATTTCGGCTTTAATTTTAGTTTAGAATGTATCGCAAATTTAAAAAATGCACCAATTACATTTGTGGATGTTGAAAAAAGCTTTTCTATTTCGAAATATAGGTATTCTGATAGAAGACAAAACTTTCTTTTACACAATTTTGAAAAACATTTAATTATAAATTGTTTTAGAAATATGTTGTGAAAAAATTTTGTGCAATGAAGTTAATGTTTAAATTTCTGCTCTTACTTATTTTATGTAAATATTTTGCATATTGTCGCAATTTTTTTGCATATATGTCCCAGGTTTATGCATATTTTCTCAAAAATTGATGCATATATTTGCGCATATATTCCAGTTTTTCTTTGCATATAATCCAGTCTCTGCTGATGATAATTGAACTGAAGTAGTTAAGCCAAAGAATATATGCAGTTGCGATAAGTAAAAGATTTGCTCATGTCAAGTAGATGTATTGCTATGAGTGGACTATTCTATAATGGCTATTATACCTTCATAATTAAATACAAGCTATTTGGATTACTTGTGATAGGGAAACGGTATCATTAATGCACGTTCACTAAATACCTGATATATAGAAGGTAATGGCTTGCTATAAATATACAATATACTTACCTTAAATTTGTTGTGCAACTTATAGGTAGTGCAGGAAACGAGGAAATTTAGTGAATATTTAATATAAATTTAAATAAAAAGCAGTATTATTAGTAATAGTTTTATTTTGTATAGGACAAACACAGTGACTACCTGATATGAATGAAAGATATTGGTTTCACTTTAAATACTTTAAATTTGTTGTTCCATGATGGTTAGCGTACGAAAGCAGCAAGTTTAGTAAATATTTATTAAATAGCTTACTGTCTAATCTGTGTGAATAACTGATAAAATACAAAAAAATCTCCACAAATCTTCGATTATTTATACAACCGCAACTATAAGTACTGCATATACCGAGCAATACGTAATTCAAAATTGTTTGCAAATAATTTTTAATTACTATTTCAGTGTGCTGTAGCTTCGATTGCATTAATAATCGAAGATTTGTGGAGCTTAAATTCGCATTTAATTTGCTAAAGATGGTACACGATACTTATTATTTAAGAAAGAAAAAAAGCAGTATTATTAGTAATAGTTTTATTTTGTATATGACAAACACAGTGACTACCTGATATGAATGTAATGCAATGTTTAAGCTACATAATAACAACAAAGAACAAGTAAATAACCGAATAACCTGAACAGACGTTTCTTTTAGCGCGTAAAATACCAAATAATGCGCCGGAAATAGTCATTTACAGCTGATTGGTTGAGTTGGCAACAGCGAATCGAATTGCCATAAGATGTATACTGCATACGGAGGTTAACAGCTCTGGCAGTGTATAAACCTTATCGAGTAGTTTCACTAATTGTAAGTGTCGGCGCCTTTGATATTTTGTCTATCAATTTAGGGAAATTCGCGATGCCGTTTAGCGACCGTATTTGCAACTAATAATTGTAAATTGGGTACGAAAATAACCTATATACTCAAACAGACTGACAATTGACAGAAAATTGCACAACATCAATGTCACTCCTATAACAAAATGACAGAATGGAACGACTTTGTAGATTAGATTTTTGCTTGTAAACAAATTCAAATAGTTTTAGTTACAATTTCACCCACCTATGCGACACCGCCAATTTCCTTGGGTGCCATGTTTGAAACCCATGTATGTTACCGGCGATGTGAAACTACTGGATATACATACATACTATCTGTCTATTTTAAGTTTTAACCAACGTCATCGATTTTTGTCCGTATGAATCAAATCGATACTTCGGAGTCAAATTAAAAACCGTATAAACAGGATATCTTATGCGCGGTTTTTCAGTATTGGTTTAAATTCGATTTTGAGTTTACGTTCGAATTTTACGTTCAAACCATATTATACTACTGTCACAGCATTAGTTGAACCTTGAACCGAACAAAAAAATTGTTTCATTTTGAGCGGACTTATGTACGAAGCTTAAACTTTAATATCTCCCTCAAATTGAATATAACCATAATACATAACCTTAAAATAATTGTTTGTGACATCAGATGTCACTCTGATATTGACGAATTTACTGGAATTTTCTGATGAAGACGTTATTAATTGAACGTTTTTGGCGTGTTAGAAGACCAAGAATTAATCGTGGGCATCCTACTAATATCGAAATTTGGGATGAACACGATTGCTTTGTGAGATACTGTTTATAGAAAGATACCGTATAATGCGAATGCTTAACCGTATTACTAATAGGTATAGCAAATCCTACAAATTGTAAGTAGTTAACACATACATATGAATTCAGAGATCCCATTAATTATTTTATAGAACCACATGCTTAAGACCGGAGGAAATGTTATTGCTGATATCATATTTTCAACAATTGCAATATCTGCCATGAATTTCAACGAAACATCTTTAAAACAATCTTAATCCAATTACGCATGTTGAAAATTGAAATAACAAGGGACATATTCAAACACATAATTGTGTCGAATACTCATATGGTGTTTGAAAACGAATATTCCCAGTTAAGGTAAATGGTGCTGGATTACAAATGCGAACTATGACCATTCTATGCAAGAATAGAAGTATGTGGTAACATAATATATCCTATTGCCACTGTTCAATTTTGCCTTATAACATACACCCAATAAATACACCAGCTAAAAACAAGTGCTTTATTTTGTATTTGCTAAATATATTTCTTTTGTTGCTCTTTTATTTGTAATTTTTTGAATGGTTTTCATTTTGAAGAAACTCTATTTTTAATTTGTTCTTCATTTAAGCACATCTAACTGGCAAATATGTCAAGTGATGTAAACACCAGTTGGTAGAATTTCTGTTCGTAATGTATAATAATAAACATTTAACACAATAATAAAGTTTAATAATAATAATAGTTCCTTAATAAAAGATAGAAATATAATAAAAGACCTATTTTTTTCGCAGAATTATATTATTTATGTTATAAGTGATTCAAAATTTCAATCAGTCATAAAACAGAACATTCACCCAAGGACGTCCATTGCTGCTTGAAATTGAACCATACATCGTTCAAATGCATTTCGGCCAATTCAGGTCTCAAAATCCGACTTATCATGTCACGACAACAGTTCCTTTTTTTTCAATTAATTATCCGTGTCTTCTTCAGAACTTGAGGATTCGTTCGGATTAACAATTATTATTGGCTCGATGTCCATCTCCACTACTTTTTTTTCCCGTTCATACCAGCTTTTTATTAAATTATTCGTGTGCCTCACACAGTTCTCCCAGGTGTTGGGTGTGCAATGTTGTAGTGCTTCATTCCACATATTCAATACATTTTGATCGCGATAACCATCCCTACCAATATTTTGATTATAATATCGTTTTGCTGAGGGCCCAGATCAATTCTATTGCATTAAAATCGCAGTGACAAGGAGGAAGTCTCAGCACTTCATGACCATGACATTTTATAAGTTCATCAATAGCATACTTTTTCTCAGGTTTATTCCTTCTAACTATATCTAGCAATTCCATTTTAGTTGACTCACTTGAGAAATTCCATTTGCCATTGTTCCTTAACCAATCTGCGATATCTTGTTTCTTGGACGAACTATTTGGAATTTTATTGATGACAACACTATGGTAGGGAGCATTATCCATGACAACAAGAGAATTTGGTGGTAATTTGGGGATTAGTTGTTTTGTTATCCATTCTTCAAATTTTTTACTATCCATTGTAGAATGGTAGTCCGCAGCTTTAGAGGTAGACGCAAATATTAGGCTTGCGCCATTAATAAAACCGTGTTCACTTCCAGCATGAACAATCATAAAACGTTTGCCATCGTAACCCTGAGGCTTTCGAACACTTTTAGCAGTGTCATCTTGCCTTAACCAAAACTTAATTTGAGTGCCTTTGGAATAAATCCAAGTCTCATCTAAAAACACTACTTGTTTGGCAGAACTTGAGCTAAGATTAGCCATATACTTTTTAAGAAAAACACTTCGCAACAATGCAATATCATGTTTCTCAATTAATGATCTCCTATTGTCTTCTTTTCGATATTTGAAGCCAATTTCTTTTAACAAAGTGCTCAAGGATTGCTTGCACAATTCAATGACGCCTTTGGTTTTGAGTTCATCCTTGAGAGTTTGCAAAGTAACATGTTTCCCTAAAATCATACTTCTATAACAAAATCATAAACCAATTATATAACTGCTGTTACTTTGCTGATACATGTTGTAAATAGTATTTCGCACTTCCATTTTAGTTGTCTCTCGTAGATCTCTTGTTTTCGGCTTAATACGCGGTCTCTTTTCAGGATGAAGTGAGGAAACAGGATTTTGCAGTTTTCTCTTTTTTAAATTCCAGACAGTCTGTCTGCTTACACCAAGTGCTTCGCTTACTTTCTGCAAAAATACATACTTTATAAACATAATTATGAGTGTATTAGAATATCTACCTCGTAAACAGCACTTAAAGGTAATAAAGGTCCCCTATTTTCTTTTTTCCTCTCGAAATTGGCTATCAGTGCGGAGTCCGGGGTTCAAATCTCGCTCTGGTCAATTACGATAATCGGTTTTTTCCGGGGTCGTAATGTTGATTAGGAGGGAGATTTGGATCTGAGGGGGCCTGATAAGCTAATCATATAGCTTAGGCGTTACCACCCCTTAAAAAAAAAAAAAAAAAAAAAAAAAAAAAATATGCTAGAGCATTAAGCACAAGCTCCTGTGCCTTAAAATTCAACCGTTTTCCAGGCATTTTCTGTAATAATAATAACATTAGTCATTGTTTGATACATTCTCTTTATTCAAAATAACTTACCTACTAAAAACTTTACAGAAGCCCTGTGCTCTAAAAAGAACAATTTGTTCTTGCAAAATATACAAAGAAAGCGAAACAAACGGGCGAGAAACAACTAATAATAAACCAAATACACAAACTAACGACGCTATAGGTTAGATTTGATAACTGACAGATGCCATGATAGAAACCGGAAACGATGCACTATTTTAAATAATTTACTTAAACAATGCAGTAATATGGCTATCTCTATCTGTCACATTCATGAAATCACTCCTTGTATCTTTTTCTGCGAGACAAGCGGAAACTTTGCTTCTTTTTTCAATAGTAATACTTGAACAAAATACTCAAATCAGAAGATTGTCTTTACTTGTATGACATATCAATGACGTTGGTTAAAACACTAAATAGACAGACTTTATATACTGCGGCTCTGGCGTCTACCGTCACTAACTGTCATGATCGTTGACTGCTGGAGTTGACGTTATATGAGAATTTCTCTTATGTTATTCTTAATAGCAATCGGCACCGATAGTTGCAAACACAAACGCGGACGAGTTTTAGACACACCTCAGTTGGAGCAGGTAACTGACGGTCCATCAGGCGTTCATATCGAATACAAGGATGACGACGATTATAACGAATACGTGATCGAGACAACTACGGAATCGTCGGTGAAGGCCGAAGATTTCATCGTTAGAATTTTTAATAACCAAACTGGACGCAACTTTTCTGGCATACGCGTCCTACCGCACGTCGTGATAACACCGACCTTAAACTTCAATAAAGACAATTTCTGGGTGTTCTTCAAGGACGATTCGGGCAATATGATTAACAGGAGTGTTCTTCAGTGGGTTAGAGACCCCGAAAAGAAATACGTGATATTATTCTGCGATCAGCGACCTAAAGATGTAGTGACCGTGGGATATAACACTATCCCTATTGCCACTCGCACAGATATTTTTTATACCGATGATTGTTTCATCTACGCCATGTCGAAAGACATGAGCGTGTTAAAGAGAAAAGGTGAAAATACTTAACGCGCGCAATTGTACAAAAGATAGAATCTGCGCTGAACCCAACGTCCAGGCAAACGTTAACAAGTTAGGGATGATTTTGATTTGTTCGAATCGACTCGCCGGTATAAGGGATGACCAGAAATCCGCTGAATCTAAAGTCTTCACCTTTACGAATTTTCGAATAAGTGATTATTGGGCTCTAAAACAAATGGAACCCAGAGGTTATTTTGACTATGACGTTCGGATCAAAGGAAATACCCGTCATAAGTCATTCAGCAGTATGCCCTTAGCGCAACTTTATAGATTGATTACAATTTTTACTGTTATTATATTTAAAGTTTTATTTACATGAAATAAAAATATTATAGTCTGGTTTACGTTGAGAAGGAAGTGTTACTCTTATCAAATACAATATAAATATATATATGGGCAAAGAATAATTCCGCTGGCGTACTATAGATGTCCCAGCTAGGCTGATTTTAGAAAAGTGTACGATCAAACAAATATTAAACGTGATCTGACGTGATTAAACGTAAGTGGAATTTTCCGTTGCACAAAACGCGTAAAAATATAAGATAACCGAAGAGTCGGTGCGAGACGAATGAAAGTGGTTTAACTGCGCGCGCAGTGAAAAGCTAGAGCATTCTAAAATGAATTGTCATTTCGCAAAATTGTTATGAAATTAATATTAAAGGAGTCAAAACAAGTAACAGTTTAGTAAATTAAACAAAAACCAAAACACACATATTGGCTCAATGGATTAATATTCGTTTTATTATGAAATTAAAACATATTTTTGTGTTAAAGCGAAGCTACACACGGAATATTCGCTTTTATTTATTTCGGCAAATGCCTATTAACTTTTTCATAGCACATATTATATCTTATTTACCACTGTTGATTTATTTGCGGTAATAAAATATTTTTGCTTTTAGTGGACTAGTGGACATTTAAAATAATCTTTGTTTCTTGATATATAAATTTATGTTTTTTTTTTTTTTGCTAATTCTTGTCAATATATCTGCAGTTAACAGCGAAAGAATATTATCTTGCTAAAAACTGAAATAAAAATATCAGAAAACATTAAAAAAGTGTGTCTATAAAATCTATAAGTTTTTCTGTTTTTTTAAATTCACTCCCAGAAATACCATAATGTTTGAAAAACATAAGCTCATATTTGTTTCCAAAATTATTGTTTACTGTTTTCATAGGATAGTCGATGACGTATCGAACAAGAAATTTTTTTTATCATTTTGCTTAAAATCTATCTTAAAACACTACAGTACAAGTTTCAATCGCAGCCCAGTAAACAAAATTCAAATCTTCCGCAATTATATGTAGTAACTTGAACTTAAAGGTATTCAAATAACCATTAATGTAATACAAAACCGTAGGTAACTTCATGCTTTCATGTTGAAGTTACTGAAAATAACTGCGCGAAATTTGAATTTGGTTTACTGGGAGGGGTCTTTACAAAAAAAAATATGCAACATTATTATTATCTGGTTGCACTTTTAAGGTATTTTCCTCAATTTTGTTTTTAGCAAAGTGTACAAGTACAAGTACGCTAGCATCAGACATAAGCTTTTGTCGCTCTTGAACTTTTTCTGTTTCGTTGTTTTTAGAATCAATACAGAAACTATAATTGTTGGACATTATATTATTGTACATATCTTATAACGGTTAGAACTGTCAAACTATATATTTTTAACAAAAAAATGATAAAAAATAGAAAAAAAGGAGAGAATTAGCAGAATTCAAATTTCCCGCATTTATTTCTAGGAAAGATTTTCATTTTTTTTTCCTTCGCTGATTTTAGAAAATCTCAGATTGCTTTTGGAAATGAGACATGATCTAGAAAATTTTATAGGTGTGCAACCAAGTGCAAATGCAGACTTTTTATAATAAATCATAAAATTGGAATTTTTATAAATCATCAATAAAAATCATCCATTATAATATATCTCTGTTTAGTACGTTAATTAAATAGCGATAAAGTATAATAGATGGATTCATAAAGAAGAACTCTCCAAACATACATTCATTCTGTAAAATAACTTGGATAAATATAAACCGCAGAACTAACACCTAGCATTTGATCCTCAGACCATCCACTTATTTATATGCCAGGGGGTAGAATTCATATTTGCCGCGATTATTTATAGTTACTGGTCAAGATTGTATTGTAATACAAAATCGTTGGTAGTTTGGACTTGAATGTTTTAAGTTACCAAAAATTATGGTGGGAAATTTGAATTTTGCCAATAGGAATAGATTTCTGAATTACCCACAGCTGTAATACTCAAGTGCTTCCATATCAAGTACATAGTACACTTGGTCCACTGCTTATTTTCGTACGTCTCTTGCCCTGCTGCTTTTTAACTGCCCCACGAAGAAACTTCAGTGGCGCCGCTCTAAAGTACGCCAGCGGAACTATATGTCTTTGATCATATGTATACTAAAGTTCGTTTCAACCTTAAGATGCAGTATGGGCTATAATAGTCACTGTGCATCTCTTACTATCCCTAGTTGCTGTCACTAACGCTATCTTCACTTCCGATTTATATGTTGCCACTTATTTACATATGTCGGTGTCGGCACCAATACCTATCTGTCATCTGTCTATTAGCATCAACTGTTGTCAATCGTCATCATCGTAGTTTTAAAACAGTTAAGTTCCACGTTAATTAGTTTATATATAGCACAAATCGTTCTTTTCAGAACGCTTCTCTCCTTTTCAAGCGCGCACAAGGTAATATGGGTATTTTCGTGATTTTTTTAAATTATATAACCTATACATTTAATTACAGTTTTCACTGCATTAATGGAAGGTGTAGGAGGAAAACGGTGTAAGGAGAACAATTTAGCCTGAAGGAGAAGTGTATGATTGCAAATGTTTTTAATTATTTTAATAAATCTATGAATGTGAGTGCTGCTGTTCAAGAAGCAAGCAAAGCTTTGGGTTGTTCAGAACATACAATATATAGTATAAAGAAGGAGCAACACACTGGTTCGTTATCAACTCCAAAAATACCCAAAAAAAGGAAAGGCATACAAATAAACGACCGATTACAAACATATGACGAGAACACGCAAGCATCTATACGACGTAAAGTGTATGGATTTTTTATACAGAATATGCCACCTACATTAAATGCAAATTCTTGCTGCTGTCAATGCTGATGATGATCTTCCTAACTTCAGTCGAGCAACCTTACATAGGTTATTACATAATATGGGTTTTGAATTTAAAAAAGTAGGACGAAAAAGTATACTCATCAAACGAGATGACATTATTCGGTGGAGACATAAATACTTACGAGAGATCAAGAAATTTAGAGAAGAAGGTGCAGTGTAGTTTTTGGTATTTGACATGCATATAACTTTATATTATTTTAGGTCGAACCATAATATATACCGATGAATCATAGGTAAATACAGGGCATGCAGTAAATAAAACTTGGACAGACACCACTATTCAAAATAGTTGGCAAGCTTTTGTACAAGTATTAAGTACGGGCTTAAAATCACCCACTGGGCTCGGACCTCGTTTTGCATTAGTTCATGCTGGTGATGATAATGGATTTGTTCTTGGTGCTGAATATACATTTCTCTGCAAGAAAAACATTGCTGATGTTCATCATGAGATGGACTCAGAAACATACGAGGATTGGTTTATTAAGAAATTACTTCCAAACATACCGCAGATGTCAATTATTGTTCTTGACAATGCTTCGTATCACTGCAGAAAATTAGAAAAAATTCCAACGGCAGCATGGAGAAAAACTGATATCATAGATTGGCTCCGTGAGAAACAAATTCCAACAACTGACGATATGTTAAAAAGGGACTTGCTGTTTTGCGTGTCACAAATTAAACCGCAGTATGATAAAAGCAGGATTGATGAACTTGCTAAAGAAAACGGTCATCATGTTCTGCGATTACCACCTTACCATTGCGAGTTAAATCCCATTGAAATGGTATGGGCACAAGTAAAAAACTGCATAAAAATGAACAATACCACATTTAAGGTAAAAGACATGGAGGAACTAATTCAAAGAGCGTATAGCACTGTAACTGTTGCTAATTGGCAAAACTACATCAAACATGTAAAAAATATTGAAAAGGAAATGTGGATAGTGGATAATTTGCAAGATGACATTGAAGAATTCATTATTCGTGTAACAGATTCATCATCCGAAGATCAAACTGATTCGTCGACCGACTAAAAAATTTAGATAAGACGTGTGTAATTACTATTCCTTTCATAAATATTATTGTATTATGTGGGCATTTGTATGATTCCAGCTATTTTTGTTACAAACGTGGAAACTATAATTAATTAAAGGATTGTATCTATTTCTTTGAATTTAATAAATTGTATCATACCCCATATACAATAAATAAATGTTCGAAATGTAAATTACGTTAATGAGTAATAATAAATAAAGTTATCGGCTCTTTTTACTGATTCTTAAATAAAAACAGTATATGGTTTTTTTATATTTTACTGTTTTCCACAGATTCCGTTTAAAAAGAAACCGAAAAAAGTTTGCGAGATAACGATTATAATTGCTTCAATTCAGCTTCTTTCTTCAGCATATAAGCAATTGCTGCTTTATAGCTCCCTTTTCGTATCTGAGACCACATAAACATATATCATAGAGAAGATAGTAACATATACTGATATATGCATTTTAATTGTCATAACCTCAAATAATGCAACCGGAAGTAGCAATGTGCAGCTGATGCGACGATTTGGCAATCGCGAATCGAATTCCCATAAGACGTATACTGCATCATCTTAAGGTTGAGACGAACTATAGTTGTGTCGCTTGTCGTATGCGTGTCGTATCCGTGTCGTATCATTCCGGTGTAAACTTTGCTTAAAACCTACCAAAGATATTTCTTCCGCACTTACATCTTGGTTTGAACGCTTTATTAAGTAAAATTAAACCCTATTTCCTAGAACAACATGTCTACACAATCGTTCGTACCTATAGATTTAGAATTATTCCAATAATTTACAAATGAATTATGTCGTTTATAAACCACACTCAGAATGGTCAAGGAAGGAATGATTAGGCATAGGCCTCAATCTCCTGACGGTGACCAAACCTGGGATATGCCCCGGGATGATATGTTAAAAAAATTCAGCTTTGTGAAGGAATTCATCATAAAGCTCAGTAACAGGAGCGAGTGGGATCATAACACCATCTTGAACTTGAATAGAAATGCCATCAAATGGTATACTGATGGCTCCAAAACGGCAGAAGGAACTGGAATAGGAATATATGGGCCTAGAACCACATATTTCGAAAGCTTGGGAATATATCCAAGTATATTTAGGGCGGAAATACACGCTATTGAAAGATGTGTCCAGTTCAATATAGATAGAAATTATCGGAAGCAGGAGATTATCATCATGTCTGATAGTCAAGCAGCCATCAAGGCGCTGAGCTCATATGAAATCAGTTCCAAGATGGTCTGGGAATGCCTAGGGAAATTAAATGAGCTAGGCAAAAGGAATAAAGTAACCCTCCTGTGGGTTCCGGGTCACACAGGAGTGGAAGGAAACGAAATAACGGATAACCTCGCAAAAAAAGGGGCTGGAATGCCTTTTGTAGGGCCTGAACTCTTTTGCGGGTTAAGTAGCAGTACAATACTGAAGAAACTAAAAATGGAAATGGAGCAGAGAAAATCCAGTTACTGGGAAAATCTCCAGGGAATGAGGCAAAGTAAAATTCTTCTGGGAACTTATAACCAGAAGAGATTTACAAAATGCATCAACCTGAGTAAGAACAATGTTCACATATTAACAGGAATACTTTCAGGCCATTGTAGACTGAAAGGACACCTGAGTAAGCTTGAATTGGAAAAAGGAATCTGAATGTAGATTTTGTGGGGAATAGGATGAAAACACCCATCCACCTCCTCTCAAACTGTGTAGCACTGTGCAACTCGAGGGCGTTGCACCTGGGAGCATGTGAAATCGAAGAGGGAGACTTACTTAACCTGGTGCCTTCTGATATCCTACACTTTCTGAAAGGAATAGGATTGGAAGGCCAGCTGTAAAGAATAGGGGACACAATAGATCTTTTAGGTTGCAGTGTAACATCACTTTTCTATCTACATACATATATGTCGTTTATAAATTTAAAAGACAGCGCCATTTATTGATCCTCGCCTTTAAAACCCCCTCTTTATTAGATGAATAAATTTTGTTCCGGGTTTGGTAATTATATTTTTTGTACGCATACGCTATAAAATACGCTTACTATAAAAGTTTATTTCTAAGGTAATAATATAGGAGTAACATATTACAAGTGATCCGATACAAAATCGTTTGTAACAGGCGAAAATTACCCACAGACTTAATCAGGTATCGACTCTTGATGTGGTAGTCGAAATAGCCTCGTGGATACAACTGCCCAATGGCCCAGTAATCATGATATCGCATATTAGAAAATACGTAAACTTCCGGTGGACTAACACAATATGCTTTATCTATTCTTATGCCGTTCACGCGATTGTAGCACATCAGTACCATGCCTTCCGATGGTTGGCACACCTTCTTAGTGGGTTCAGCGCAAATTCTACTCGCAGTACACTGGGCGCCTTTATTGTGTATAGCAACTTTTTCCTTGGCGACCGACATATTGCCCAGAATCACTTGCGATTCGCACTGCAAAGAGTGCATATTGTCAGTGCGAGTAATCAAAGGTATCGTACGTAAACCAGTGGTCCTTACTCTAGCCGGTTTACGCCGCAAAGACAGGAAGACGAACTGTCTATCGTCGGACGAACTGGCGAAAAAACTGAACACCTTTCTCTTCCTGATCTTCCCCTTCCTATTCTTGTAGAATACGAGGAAATCGGTTACCTGATAATCCTCGATAAATGACGAGGTGGTGATTAGTATGCTCGGAAGAACACGGACGCCAGTGGCGTTCGTTTCTGTCTTGGTGTTGTGGATCAGCATCAGGTAATTCTCCGCGTTCAGAGGTTTCGGTTCGAATGTCTCGCTCTTGGCGCCGTATGTGTCCTCCACGTATTCGTCCTCTTCATCTTCATCGTCGTAAGCCGGCGTCGTGTAGCTTATATCGGAGGACTCCGACTGTGGGAACGCTGGCGGATAGACTTTACAACAATCCGTGGTGATCAGGAAGGTTAAGATCAAATATAAGCAAATTTTCATGAGTTGAGAGTGACATTCGTGATGAATAGTGTCCTCTTCTGCCGTCAGATGGTGCTAGTCATTGGGTCACGGTAAAGAAATCTACGTTTTCCAGGCCTGTCAATATTTAATCGGCCGCTTCTAAGCAGGAGTAGTGCAAGCGGACGCCCGCTAGGAACGCTGGTGGTAATAGGCTCATCGAGCAAGCGGATCTCTGAAATAATACCCATTTAAATTTCCCGCGAAAAGTCGCCGCAAGCGCTGAAGTTCATAGGTTTGTACATTTGCTAATGCCGACGTCGGTAATATAGGACGTTATTGCTATGGTATTGAATCTAATTTAAAGTCATTTAGAACAGGTTTCTAAACTAAATAAACAAGTAATTCAAAAGTAAGGCGTGTGCTCAGTTGCCTACTGTACAGGCGAATTATGAATTTGTTAAAGATAGTTATTTAAAATGGACAATATTAGCATTAGGTGCTAAATATTGCCTTTATTATAATGTAAACTTTACTTTCTATGTTAATTCAAGCTTACCCGGTATATTTATGTTTCTTGTTATATTTTGCTCGGAGATATTCTTCCCACTTGGCAAGTAATGTTGCAGATATCCCAGTAATATTACATTATTTACTAGACAGCGATGTTAAACAAAAACATGTTACTGAAATTTTACAGCAACATTAAATAATGATAGAAATATTGCAGGCCATTACAATAACATTTCAATATAATCAGGAAAAACTATTTTAAAACAATGTTGCAAAAACAAAGACTTTGTTGTCAGAAATGTTGAGGTAATATTTAGTTGTAACATTGCCATATTTACAAGGTGAATCATTACAAGGAATGTTACAACATTTGCGCTTGTAGCATTGACATATTTACATTTTATAAAGTGTAAGATAGGTACGTATATATGTTTCTGCAAATTTAGAATTTTGAAAACAGAAAACTAATGGAGCAAATTTTATCTATAAAGTAAATAATGGTGATGAAATTTTTGAACATTTTTTGTAGCCTATAATAATCGTGTTAGTATGGGGTTGTGGTTGCGCACTGCGCACTTGTAAACGTTAATAGCGTTAATATCGCCATCACAAGTTTTTTCGTACCGCGCATACACGAGTTGGCGTGAACCTGTGAACCCCCTCTTTCACAATATACGGTAATCGTGACTGGAGAGGGCGTGGATAGGACCATCTTGGGATTGTGCGTCGCAATTGTTTTGATGAGAAAAAATTCCCGTCAATAATGAATCAACATTATCAGGTAAGTTTTATTTATAATGCTAAAGTAGGTATGTCGATCCTTACAAATTCATGGAAGATCTTTAAAGACAGATATGTATTATGTATATCATAACCTATATATAGTATAGTAAAACCTACCTGTTGTGCTATAAGGATGAGCAATGTCACGTAATGTCATTCTTAGAATTGATAGTAATTCTTGATCAAATACAAATTTTACAATAATTATAAACAGTGTTATATATGAAATATGCAGCTTATCCTCTATATTCATATAAATAAAATAGTTTTTGTGATCTCTATTTTTGACGGTGTCTTTCTTTTTAATTTCAGAGAGAATTAGAAGAAACATTGTACTCACAGATACAGAATACGAAATAACTGTCATGGAACGGTTTCGTTATGCAAAACAAAAATTTGATAGAAAAACAGCAAAATGTTCAAAGGAATAAAATGCATTTGGGGCGTTTTTCTTATGTGTTGTGAGTTTTTGTTTAGATTCTATTCATGTTAATTTATGTACCCCATAATCTGTTTCCAATACACAAGTTTATTAAAATAGAATTTAATGTACTTTTTTTTTAATCAATAAATGCCTTTATTGTCTTCTGTAAGCAGCATTTTACTTTTTAAAGTATTTATTAATGTATTTCGTTTACTTAAATAGCTATTTATAATATTATTCATAGTATTACTATTTAGTTTTTACATAGAACTATATGATATATGATTGACCATTTTAATGTATCTGCAAAAATAACTACAAAAAAGACTTATAATGTTATATTATAAAAATGTCTTATCCATTATATTTTTCTGGCATTAATGTTTAATGTTAATATTGTAATTTTAGCAAGTGAAGATAAATTCGTATAAACAGAGGGGCCCGATCTATCGAGGGTAACATGAAATTATAATATTAACATTGAATTTCAATAAGACTGATTGAGATTCCGTTTTATATTAATTAATATAACCTCTCGATAAACCTCAACATCATGTTTCTTGTATAATGCAGCAAGAACTTTTGGAGTAAATAAAAGATCCTAATAGAAACATTAGTGTAGATATATTTATAGAAACATTTAATTGCCACACTGTATCAATATTTCTCTTTAACATATGAGAAATGTTACGGAAGAGCTATACTTCAACATTAATCGTCATGTTAATGTAGTGTTACTCGAAGACCTCGTATTAACATTACTGTTTATTGTTATATATTACAATATTGTTTCGTAACATCGCTTAGGCGGACATTAAACAGTCGTAGAAATGTTACTGCATGTGGTACATTGTATATATTTTTGCAACATTTCGCGTTACAAGATAACATTTAGGCGACGTTATAGTCATGTTATTTTGCCAAGTGGGTTCATTCTTCGGGATGTTCTTTTGGTGAGGTTGGCGTATTCCTCTCAAACTAGAGCAAATAATGGTAGTTTAATTGTCGGTTAGCGATATCTTTCAAATTTGAGGTTGGCCGGCATGTTGGCGATAACAATCGAAGGCTGTTAACTGATAAATCTGGTTTGAATCCTCATTCTGTTGGTGGCCACGAGAGGCGACGATTGCATTAATTTCCTATAACGATTTTTATGCCACACTTTCAAAAAAATATCAATGTTCCAAGAAGTGTTTACCTAAAAAAGTATCGATACAACTCTTGAATAATTAAATCCTTGCTAAATACCTGCAATTGTCAAGAATTTCCTATAAAAATTTCCTACGAAGAATCCCGGCCAGGTTGCCTTTCCATGCTATTGACCGAGACCGGGGGCCCGTCTAACTGAAACTCCATCCGTACCCAGAGGTTTGCCAAGCGTCGTGTCCTCTCCAAGTTAGTATTCCATCAAGTAAACCTCACCTAAAACAGAAAAGAATTAATCAGTCTCCTTTCAATATTAATCAGCAATTTAGATTTTTATAATTTATTTCACTATACGTTAATTTGGGGTTAGATTTATATCAACCCAAGATCTATATATACTAGGTTGCCTCGTAAGTTAATACTGCGGTGCCATCTATAGTACGCTAGTGGAACATTTCTTTGACTGTATAATTTGGTATTGGGGTATTCTGTAATAATAAAAAGAACTTGAAATTATATTTCAAGATACGTTCTTGTTGACAAAACATTAATTGAAAAAAAATTCTATATTAAGATTTTTGTAAAAAAAATAAATATTTAATCTGGGAGTACAAATCGCCATTTGTTTTTACATATATGCACCACTTTACTTATTAAACACAGCATACGTGATGACGCGTTCACGCTCTTTCTCTTGATTGGCTGAAAAGTTACGAGGCAACCTAGTATACCATGTAATTCAAAATGATTGTCGTAAGAAAAAAACTGTTTTCCGGAAAAATTTATCTATACTACCAATTTAATGAGCGAAGTTAGCTACATACAAATTTTATACATTAAATGAATTTTCTTGACATTTAGCGACATTGGCGTGCGTGTTGTAGTATCTTTTGATTATTTATCTTATAATTTTTTTCAAATCGTTTATATTTACATCTAATATCACCAACAATAGTATTTCTGAATACTGTAAGAAAATAAGGGAATTTATCTGTGGTAATAGCTCAACAAACAGGTAAGAAATCAATATTAACATTAAGTGAAATAGTTTATTACATTTTATAATTTTATAGGGTTATCATACACTTCAGCGCAATGAGCTGTCAAAAGAAAGTTACATTTTCATCCCTATAAAGTTTCTACGGCACAGGAATTATTACCATTAGATCACGATAGGCGATTGGAATATTGTCATTGGTTTAATAACAATTTAAGGGGCGATGCTTGCTAAACAAATCATTTTTCTCGGATGAAGCCTGGTTTTATCTAACAAGCTATATCAATTCGCAAAACTATCGTATCTGGTCTGCAGAAAATCCACATGAATTTCGAGAAACGCAATTGCATCCCGTAAAAGTTGGAGTTTGGTTAGCTATGTCCAGGCAACGAATAATAGGGCCAATTTTCTTCGAGGAAACTGTAACAGCCCAACGTTACCAACAGATGTTGGAATTGTTTATTGTAGAGTTACAAGAAAATGAGCTTGAAGCAGGTTATTTTCAGCACAATAATGCTCCAGCACATACTGCTCGACAAACCTGCCAATATCTTCAACAGTTTTTTGCTGACAGGTTCGTTAAAGCACAAAGATGGCCACCAAGATCGCCTGATCTAACCCCATTAGATTACTTCATGTTCGGCTATCTAAAAAATAGGATCTATAGAAACCGCATGCATACCATAGAAGAACTGAGAGATCCAGTTTTGTCACTTAATAATTATACTAATTGTATGTTATAATTTAAAGTAATAAATAAATTTAGTTAAACACCAGTTAGTACTGAATTGTAATATCATAATTTCCTAAAGAGTTAAATTAATTACATTTGATTTTTACAAGCAGAAACACCAATCCATAGTCGTTTATATAATGCGAGTTCAAATATAGGTTACGTTTTTCTTATTTATGACAGATCCGTTTACTTTCTTATGTTCCAACACTGACTTAGTTCAAACCTTCATTACAAACACGTGGCATATACCCTGTTACTATCTATAGGAGCGGAATTGACAATCATTTTGAATCTCTGTGTATACC
The DNA here is from genome assembly GCA_004143645.1 of Protaetia brevitarsis. Lineage (NCBI taxonomy): Eukaryota > Metazoa > Arthropoda > Insecta > Coleoptera > Scarabaeidae > Protaetia > Protaetia brevitarsis. The sequence continues at coordinate 14,217 of RXPK01001014.1, read as the reverse complement.
ACGGTACAAATAATACGGTATGCTCGTTTTGAATCTCAAATTCGTCAAAGCCGGTCAGATAACGTCATTAAGGACCGTATCGAAAACAATAAAATACATGTATGGTAAATAGCAAAATGTTAAAATCCAAACTATTCACACAACTACCAATTAATGTAATTCAAATGCAGCTTTGCTTTAAAAAAACCCGTTTTAAGTTTATTTATTAATTAAATTAAATTTATTTTATCTATCTCGTCGCCATCTAGTAGCGCTCGTGTTTATTTCTACAATTGTAGCGAGTTACGTGTGTGTTTACAATGTGTTTTCGTGGTTTTTCTAGAAAATTGAATCGTGAAAACATCATAACGCTTTTAAAATATATTCCGTAACCCGTCCGGATTTTCTAAACTTACCTTTCGCTTTAACAAAACCCTTACGGTCGAAAATCGATTTAAATATAATAAGTGGCGCCATTTATGCTCCTATGTGACGTAACTTTCATATGCGCGTAAGCATACCGTATTATTTGTACCGTGGTATATACGGACCTTGATATCAACCGCCTTTTAGTTAGTTATTGTAGGAATTTTATTATTTAAGGGTTGTAAATAAAAATCACTGAGTTTGGTCTGTGATAAAAAATAGTTATCTTTAACAAATATCGATAATCACAGATGATCGTTTGCTATAAATTTTAGTATATTGCTGTTTACGGGGTAGATGGCGCCGTTATTTGAATGAAATTAAATTGTAATATGATATTTCCATAACCTTATAGTCATTTATAATGCCAGGAAAGGTCGAATACGTATTTTTGTATTAAATAATTTCTCTTATTAGTATTTTATTGATTCCAAGATACTCCCAGTGACCAACTATATTTATTTCATATTTTATAAATATTTAAAAAATATTAAATCTTTTTTGAATATTATATTAATATAATATGTATAAAATATATTAGGAGAACATTTAAAAAATATATATATTATGTAGCATTAATAATATTTTATTTTGTTCAAATGTTTTCTCAAGATATTTTTCATAACTCTGCAAGAATATTTTGCTTTGTATTTCTATAAATATTTATTTCATATAAAAAAAAGATTGAATTTTTGCTTTTGTACGTTTAGTGCGTAGGACGAATAATATAAAATGGGTAAAATATGCATACATATTAAGTAGGTATGTACCTATTTAAAATGATAGTTTAAAGATTAAATTAGATAATATACATATCTAATATGATTTAATTAGTATCTAAGTTGAGCGCTGTAACTTTTCTATTAATATATCTGCGTTTTGTATTATATTATTTGTAATACTTGTAAGTTGCGAACGTCAACACAACACCTCTATTCATTACGGTGCCGGTGTTATATGATTTAGTATTGTTTATGCGTCTATAGATTAGGTACATAGAATGCATACGCGCACGTGCATATCATCAACGTTTTCATTTGTTTGTCCGTTACATGTTATAGTTTATAATGGTATTAGATTAGGGCAGATTAGGGTTAACTGTGTAATTAATTGTTGCGGGGTGTGTTTTAGTTTTTGTGGTGACTACGAGGTAAGCAAAACTTTGAACATGTCATGGCATTTATAAGATAATTGGAATGCTCAATATCGCTATATACAGAAATCGTTTAATAATATAATTGTAGGAATTTTATGCATCATATACGTACTGCATCTACCAGATAAATTGCTAGTTGATTTGCTTAAGAGATTCATCTCGGTAGATAAGCGTCATAACCTCAAATAGAGGTTAGAATACGTTGTGTTGTTTTATTGTTTGTACGTAGAATGTTTTCAAATATTATGAAATAAAGTAAAAATAAGTATCGTAAGTATTAGAATGTAGCTACCACTCCAATTATTGTAAATGCTCCAAATGTATTAGTAGGTGTTGATAATGTTGTACGATGTTTTATTCATGGTATGATCTAATACAATTGGCATTGTTTTAGAGGCCACAAGGAAACGCCATGAGAGCGCCACTACCGAAGATATGAAAAAAGCCATAGGGTTGTACCTGGCACCAGCCAAGGCTAGACTTAAAGATGAATATTTTTCATTTTTATTGGCTTATTCAAATAAAATCATAATAAATACGTTTGTTTTTTTATTTAGAACACTTCAATTAAAAAATAGTGATTAATTTGATAAACCTTCAGTATGTCTTAAAAGATGCCAGAATTATTGATTATTAACTTGTATGGTGAGTGTGTAAAATCAAGTTCTTGCCTTTTAGACAACTCTATGTATGTTTCAACTTTCCGTTATCGACGTTATACATTCTAAATAACCAAGAACAATTTATTTTTTGTTCATTTTGACATATTAAATAGATTGCATAAAAAATCTCAATTTTCATATAAATAATATTTTACAAATATTTTAGAAAAAATATTGCGCTTACATTAATTTTAAAATATGGAATAAATATTTTAATTGAATATTTTATCTATATTTAGAAAACAAATATGAAAAATATATTCAAAAACCTCTAACGAAAAATATTTATAAAATATATTTTTAAAAATATCTATGTAATATTTCTGGCTGTTAGGGACGTACCTTGTGATCAATGAGTCTAAATGATGATTGCATTAGTAACTAAATAAAGATTTAAGCTTGTTTTGGTTTGAAACATTTCTTTTATTTGTACAGTTAGTGTTTTTATATCGATTCTCGATATTTACCTATTTCAAATTTTAATAATCCGAAAAGCGGCTTTGAGGGTGTGCCCGTTAGGTGAGGTGCCTATTCGTTAGTAAGCGTCCGGAGTATGATTTTGACAGACGATCTGGTGCCCTTTGAAACGTCCCGTGCCACCTAACAGGTAGGAAGTCACTTTTCACAGTATTCTTTCACTAATCAGAGAGGTCGCTGGGTGTATTGAAAAAAGGTTTTTTGGTAAAGATTTTTCTTTGACACTATGAAAACGCTACGAAGAAGATCAAATACCAGCAAGATGTGGTTCCAACTTGTTACTGCTAAAATAAACGATGCCAGTGAAATAGATGCTGAACTTGAAGTACCAAATACAAGTTTTATCCATATTCATTATCTAGATGCTTCACAGGTTTCACATATTTGTTACACAGTAGATTGTGTGCTGTTCGCAGAAAATCAAGTCGATTTAGTTCAAATTATGTATCATGGAGAAGCAATTATTCAATTACGGTTCGCTAGCCCAGAAAGAAATGATCTGCGTATTAAGAGTATCATAAAAATAAGGATGATTTCTTATTCAAATTATTTATATAAGAGTTCGATGATTATATATAAGTGTATTTTTAAATTATATACTAATGATTTGAGAAATAATTTTACAATTAAAAGTGTTCTTCTACATTTTAATTATTAATTATTTCTTTAATTCTTATCTTTTTTTCTAGAAATGAGGATTCAGGTAATTCGAGTCCAGATTCGAATCAATCATCAACGCCGTCACCACCTTTAGATTAAAATGTGTGATATATAAATGTATATGTAATATTTATAATTAAACTATATTTTTGAATTTATGTATGTGTTTTTTGAGTACAAGAAAATTAATTGAAACAGATAGTTGGTACGTAAAAAATTAAAAGGAATTAAAAAATCTGTACTTGATAAAGAAATTAAATTCTAGCATTATAAGAAATGTTTGTTTGGTCAGCAGGAATATTATCATAAACAATGCGTTATTAGGAGCTATGATTATAATATATACACTGAGGAATTAAATAAAAAATCATTGTGTTGGAGAGACGATAAAAGATATATCCAACAAAATAGTATTTATATATTGGCTTGGGGGCATTGGGAGAATTGAAGAAAAATTTAGATCTATTGTTTAATTGTCATGGGAATAAAATTATAATTTTTATCAATTCATTACTTTTATTGGAAAGAATTTTTCTTTTTTCATAATTTAATACCCAATAATATAATCAAACAAAATATTCAATTTATCTATATAGTTCTTATTTATTTTATATTTCTTATTTTTTACAAATACTATATAATCAAATGAATTGGTCAAAATGTTCTCGAATTTTGATAGATTTGTAATAAATAAAATAAAAAAAAGTAATTTAAAAGAAAACTACTGAAGATGGGTATAGGAAATGTTACAGCAAATCGGTGTAAAATTTAATTCTACATCCAAAAATACAAAATTATACGGAGTGTTCTATTTGAAAAAATTAAGTTTTGCGACTTTCAAAATTCTCTGATATGCCATTATTTTTTAAACACCCTGTATAATTCCAATGATTTTTTTTTATTACGTTTGGGTAAAACAATGTTAGTACTTGTCAATTTTAAAGTGGGAGACTTCTGACACTTAAACCAAGTGAGAATCAATCAATTACATATAACGATGTAAATGTCAAAATTTTAGCAGAAATCGCAATATCTCAAAAACAGTTGAACATACCCAGATAACACGTAAGCTTACGACAAGCTTGCCACTTGCTTAACTTTACCTTGTCCAGACAGGCTTAACAGTAAAAGGTTAATGCTGGGGTTAATGCAAGGTTGCCACAAAGTTATTATATCATGGTACGGTGACTTCGTGTATTTCCGGAGTGATTCGGCGTCAATCGTTTATCGAGTATTGATTTTTTTTTTGTTTAACCGCCATTCCGCTATTCTGTCATCGACCGCCATTGTTTGTTGTGTCCAGTTGTGTCGTATGCGTTTGAGCTGTTTCAGTGTATAATAGTTTAAAACATCTTTCATGCAAAAGTAAGTATTACCTAATTTTATATCTTTTACTAGATATGCGTTGTTGCTTCAAGAATATCAATAGTTTATAATTCTAACCGATGAACCGAACTGTGTCTGTGTATAGAGAAAATAAATGGAGATGTGCGTGGCCAGGCTCGGTATAATATTCTCTACTAATTTCCATTTGATTTACTACTGTACCGTATATACAGGGTGTAGATAAAGTCTGGAACAAAATTAATATTTCTGTTATCTTCGGTTTGATGGAAAAACCCTGAAACAGGTCGATTTTGTTTTTATCCCGTGCACACTATAACAGTTAACCATAAAACAGGCATATTACAATATACAATATTTCACAAAACTATATAACTTAATTTTAGAGCTAAATACAATATTTTTAAAGATCTATTTAATTACAAAATTCAATTTTTCATATTTATTAACAACAAATAAACAAAACATACTATTTTGAAACGCTATCTTTAAATAAAACATAACGATATATTCAAAATGTTTTGTTTATTAAATAAAAAAAAATTATTTATAATTTACACAATTCATAATTTATATTTTTACATATATCTTGAAAAAGCTCTTGAAATTAAAACGAAACGTTCATGTTAATGTACATTTCTATATTTTTATGACCTAGAAACCAAGAAGAGAAAAGAAATTAATATCCAATTCCTATTTTGTTTTGATTGTTACAAACTTTTATCAAGGTTTGTACAGGCCTTCTCTAAAGCTTGGCTCCAACATTGTCATTTCCAACCTTTGTCATATGCTTTACAAGACAAGCCTATGGGACCTGCCATGGGTACTTGTCCTATGCTTTTACAGACAAGCTTAACCTGTAACCTTGCTTTGGAAAAACCTTGTCCTGTGTCAACTAGCAAGCTTGTCATAACCTTGTAGCAAGCTTCCACCCTTGCCATAACAAGCATTGTCAAGCACATTGACAAGCTTTTTCCCTTGTCGGAACAACCTTTAAAAAGGCTTGTATAAACCTTAAAGTGTTATCTGGGGCGGTCTGTTTTTTTACATTCTATAATAAGCTTTTTAGCCTTTATTAATTCTAATAATAAATTCTTAAATGTTCTTGAGAAAGAATCTTTATTGATGTTTTCTGCAGACATTGTTTTTCAGAAATAGAGAAAGCGTTCCCCCACAATACCGCACGTAACTGTATGAAGCGTATGAACTTTCAGAGAAAGATATTTGGATTTACCAATTGTATTTAAAATGATATGCTGTCAGCTGTTCTATTTTGCTATTGGCGGATATTTGAATTATTATGTACTACCGATATTGAGTAATAATATAGCTTTAGTTACATGAATTACTAATATCTTCAACCAATATCTTCATAGCAACTGCATTTTTTAGTTCAAATGAACCAGTTCATAAGATATACTGAAAAACGGAAACATCAAGTTCATGGTTCAACTATAATTTCAAAGTTCAGTTAACCCTAGTCCTATCAACGTTTTATCGTAACGTGTCCTACCAAGGTGTGCCTCACAGGCACACATCTATTTGTACACATTGTTGATGTAAATAATAGCAAAATATGCATTATTTATTTCATGTAGTAGATATACAGTAAGATTAAAACATATAGAAAGAATATTGTGTGTCAGAAGATATAATTTAAAAATAGTACAAGATAGTAAAATATTTGAAAGTTATTTATGTAGTTTGCAATTTGTGCACGTGAGTATTTTCTCTGAATGTTCACCACAAACCGTTTGCTTACACTTATCACATAACTGTGTTGACATTCTGCTTTTCTTTGATGGGCAAATATAGCACCGTTTTCGTTTTCGTACTTCTCGAGCCGAAGACTCCCCTGTGGTTGGTACTTGATTCAACGTAGTTTGTATCAATGAAGTATGACTTTTATGCAAGCCACTCAAACTACGACGTCTAATTTGCCCCAGTACTAATTCTGTTGTAATTTCTCGTAAGAAAATTTTTGCGAAGTTCTTCGTTTTTTGGAAATATGCCAGTCAGGATGGATATTTCTCCAAATGACAAATGAAGCTACTCCACACACATCAATTTATATTGAAAAAATAGACCAAGCCCACCTATTAGTTTGCGTTTCACTGAATATGTATGTACCATCTGATCAAGTGTATCCACCCCTCCTTTCGTGGAATTGTAGTACTTATTGATTTCAGATTTATTTTTTATTTTCCTCATCAATGGTGGAGTCGTTGTGCATTGTAGATAATAATATGACACAGCGATTTTTCTTAGGTACATAAGATACCAAAGTCATTGTCTTCTGAAAACCAAACAAGTTGCTTTCAATATTCCGTCGCCTGTGAGGTAAAAAATTTGGTGGTATGCAGCGTTATTTTTTCTGAGCGTTCCTACACAAGTTAGGCTTTGGTAAGCAAACTGGATGCAAGCTCGTAGCTGGTGAAGAAGTTTGTCGAACGTAATATTCCTTTTAGTTCTCAGAAAAGGTTCACAAAGGTCTTCAACCACCTTTTGCGCTAAGTTTTCTGCTCTGTTGAGACCTTCTTTTCCTAAGTACGGTATACCACGTAACGGATAACTAGTTCCACTATCGCATATCCACCAAATTTTCATGCCGTACTTATCTGGCTTGCTTGCAGGTACTGTCGGAAAGATACACGACCTCTAAAAGGCACCAGTTGTTCATCGATGGTTAGATTACTGCCAGGAAGATAATATTTTCAGCAAGTTTGTATTAACACAGTCCACAGGTCTCTAATTGGTGCCAACTTGTCTTTTTCCTTCGGAGGGGTTCTGGTCGCTTTATCGTCAAAACGAATAAATCTTAGTAATTGAGTAAATCTATTTCGTGACATACACGCTCGATAAACAGGATTTCCATATAAAGGATTCCATAGCTCATTATAGTCCACCATTCCTTGTTTATTTCTTCCAGCAGTAATCAAAAGGCCCAAGAAAGCACGGATTTCAACGTCGTCAACTGGTTTCCACAAATCGCCAAGAATACGAACAGCCTCCTTAGTGAAAGTAACCACAATACCAATAACCGTATCATCAAAAAACAAATTGAATGCGTCACAAGGAGTATCAACATGCACTCCAGGTGGAAGTTTCACTTTGTTCAAAGCTGTTGTAATTATGTTGTGTGCACGTGTTTTTCCCTTGGCAATCGGCGTGGCATTCCACTCGGTACCATCTTTTCCAATAAAAGTTTGCGAATGGCCGGGCGGTCCATCATTAGCATCACTATCGTCACTTCCTTCTTGTTCATCACTTTCTTCATCGCCAGTCTCTTGATAATCTGCTTCACTAGAAGAGGTTTCGTCATTTGGCTCTTCTTCATCTTCACCATCATTTACATTCCTTCCCAAATCCTCATCACTTTCGTACAATGCATCGAGCAACTCCTTTTCAGTTAGTGGCCGGCGTCGGTCAGTCAACCAATCGGTCACACTTTCTGCATAAATTTCAAAACAACAAATCTATTTTTACTGGGGTCAATCAAAACTTTATTTTGCTTACCTGGTCTATACTATACTCTCCAATAGGTAAAAGAAATAAAATTAACCAATAGACACCTAAAACGGCCAATGCGTTCGTTAGGAAAGTCACAAATACACTGATAGCAATGCAGTTTGTAAGCTGACTGTTTTAGCAAAACGCATTTAGGGAATTCCCCTTCATATGCAACTGGAAGTTCTTACATACAAGGGAAAAGTCCCGAAATATAAAGCATATCTTATTACGGGGGATTTACCCACATACCTAGTTTTAAATAACGTAGCAATGCATTTATAGTATAATAACAGTATGTGCCTCAAAGACACACCTTGGTAGACGTGTCGGTAAATTATGTTTAATTTTTTTAGTAAAATAGGAAAAATATTTTTAAAAAATTTTTATGTCATTCTGTGTTAAATAGTTTATTTTGAGAATACAAAAATCCTCCAGTCTGTGGGCAGTTAACTTACAAAGCTCCAGCAATTTCAAAATCAATTGTGCCTCAAAAGCACACCTTGGTAGGTTTAGGGTTAAACTTGAACTTAAACGACTACTGAAAAACCGGGCAACTTGTAACACATCTAATGTCACTAACAATGAGTATATTTAGTTGCATACTCGATAGCTTACGTTTCACTGAAGTCGAAGGAAGCTCCCCTCAAAAATTCGCAATGATATCCTAGATACGGACGCATTTAATTTGCTTATATTGTGTGTGTGTGATTTGTGACTTATATTAATGTCACTTTGCACTTCATGGGAAGTTCGCTTCTACTTTTTAGTGTTTGTGTGTTTTGTCGGTGCCTATTGTTGCAAATCCCGTCCTATTACGGATACAGACGAGGATGGCCCTGATGTGACCACGGACTACATAGATTACTATGGAGGAGATAAGCCAGGGGTGATCTCGACGACGAAAATAAGGTAGAGGAGGGGGGAAAGGAAGACCACGAAGGAGAAGAAGAAGAAGAACATGATGAGGAAGAAAGTGAAGAACATCCCGTGTCCGCCAACAGAGAACGTTATCTGGCGGTGATCCGAAACGAGAACATTCAAGACTACGGAACTGGGGTCCTAATCTTGCCCTTCGTGGCTGTTGTGCCCATGGAATTCGTCAAAAAGACCACTCCTAATAAGATATTCCACCATTACATGGACGAAAAGGTGAAAAGTCGCAATCACGGAAGGCAGTTACCATTCATTCCATGAACTACGACGACAAACATTGGGTCGCCATGGTAGCTTTTGAAGGAAACCAAAGAGAGACCATGGAATATCACACAATACCCATCACCACGCGCACTGATAAATATATACATGTGAACTGTTCGATAAATGCGAGGCCAAATTTGAAGACAATGCACACTTACAAAGTCACCGTGATTGATGCTAAACATGCTAGAGAAGAAGAATGTAAGCAACCGTACAGGATATGCGCAAAACCCGACCAGAAATGGTGTTTCGAAAAAACGATAGGTGCGGCTCTGATCTGTTCCGAACGCCTAATTGGTATTAGGGTTGACAAAAAGGTGTGTGTCGACTCTAGCGGGTATTATTTATTCTCTCACATCCGACGTAGCGATTACTACATTATATCTAACATACGGAATTGGAGTTATTATAATTATGACGTTACAGTTAAAAAAGCTCATAGCAAATCTACCGGTAACGTTCTTCTAACGTCACCAATTAGGATTGTGACCGTTTTATTATATTTATGTGCTATGAAATAAAGTGTTCGCAAGCAACGTTATTTTAGAGACGGGGGGAAAAAAAAAAGATTTGTTAAAACAACGAAACACAACACTGAACCGAAAAGGTGTATTATACAGGGTATTCCACGTAACTGGTTCATTAAAAGTTTATGATGTTCTATTATTTACTTATATTTGAGATTTTCGGCAGCCCAGGTATCTGGGTTCGATTGGAACTATAAATGTAAAATACATTAACCTAAAATATCACTTTCCGGTCGACCGGAAATGGATGTCAACTTTTGTTATTTTAAATAGAATGAATATAATTTTTTATTCATTTTTGGATTCCTACAACTATAATACGTCAGTTTTCATTAGCTATTCCTATAGCTACATGTTGCCGTTTTTGAGTTATTTAAGTTTTTCTTTTTTTTTTTTAGTCATAATCATCGCATCATTGAGAAATTAATATCTCGGTTAATACTGCAAGTTGAGACTCCAAATTTGCTATGTTATGAACGTAGATATAACTCTAAGAAACGGTAAGCACACTTTACATTCTAACCTACAGGGTGTTCAAAACTGAGGAACAAAGTGACATATTTTCAAATGCAGAAAACTCTTTTTTTTTTAAATAGAACACCTGTATTTTAATTCGGAATTAGGAAGTAAATATCATCCCCTATCACTTTATATCAGCATTCTCTATACCTATCTTTAATAGATTTTGAAATATGAGCGACTTTTTGTTAAACAGACTAAGTATTCTTTTTTTTTAAATAGAACACCCTGTATTTTAATTCGGAATTAAGAAGTAACTATCATCCCCTATCACTTTATATCAGCATTCTCTATACCTATCTTTAATAGATTTTGAGATATGAACTACTTTTTGTTAAACAGACTAAGTAGCCCTATCTTTGCGTGTTTGTAGCTGGCTCTGAATGGGATTAATGTCAAATTCATTGACTAACCAAAAGTGTTTATGTTATGTCATTGTAATTACACTTTCGTACAACGCAATATTAATAGAAATGACTATTCGAACAGACATTCTTGTATGGTTATTCAAAAATAATACATGAATTTGACGTGAATCCATTTCAGATAGCTGGCTCTGACACATTTAAAGATAGGGCTACTTAGTCTGTTTAACAAAAAGTCGCTCACATCTCAAAATCTATTAAAGACAGGTATAGGGAATGCTCCATATAAAGGTGATAGGGGATGATATTTACTTCCTAATTCCGAATTAAATACAGAGTGTTCTATTTAAAAAATTTGAGTTTTTGCTTTTTGAAAATATGTTACTTTGTTCCTCAGTTTTGAACACCCTGTATATCAGAATGAAAAGTGTGCTTACCGTTTCTTAGAGTTATATCTACATTCATAAACATAGCAAATTTGGATGTCTCTACTTGCAGTATTAACCGAGATATTAATTTCTCAATGATGCAATGATTATGACTAAAAAAAAAATAGAAAAACTTAAATAACTCAAAAAACGGCATGTAGTGTATAGGAATAGCTAATGAAAACTGACGTTATTTATAGTTGTAGAATCCAAAAATGAATAAAAATATAATATCATTCATATTTAAATAAGAAAGTTGACATCCATTCCGGTCAACCGGAAGTGATATTTTGGTTAAGGTATTTTTGCATTATTAGTTCCAATCGAACAGATACTGGTGCCAAATCTCAAATATAAGTAAATAATAGAACATCATAAGCTTTAATTGAACCACTTACGTGGAATAGCCTGTATATGGGTTTTCAATTCTTTATTTTATTCTTTGGTCCACTACCACTAATACACTGTTAAAAGTATTACGGTGTTGGCGTTAATTTCGCGCTACCACTCTAAAAAAATGATGGTTAAATTTAACCTCACTGGTATGTGAAAAAACATATGAAATATAAGGTAAAATTACACCAAAAGAGGGTAAACATCAGGATTACCACAAATTTAGGTGTAATTTTGCCTGGTAAAACCGACTTTGATTGGAAAAAATACTTCAATAAATGAAGTAATTTTCCCCACTTGGGAAATTTGCTTTAGGAGCAAGGAAAAATACATATTTTCGTGGAATATTACCCCTTATATTGGTAAGAATATAAGTATGGACCAATACAAGGGACATGAAATTTCTGATTATATATATTATATATATGCATCTGTTATTTGATTGGAACACAAAATGTTTTTTTTTTTTAACATTGCCATTACATTGTGTCGCTTGATCAAACATTAAAACCGTTACGAGAATGCATTACATAGCCGTCGACTATACAACGCGCAAGCGTTTGAGGTACGCAGTTTGAATACAAGTGCGGCATCTACACTGATGGCTTCAACGCATAAATGTAAATGGTGTCTCGCAAATAAAGATTGAGGTAAGTTCATTTTACATTAATTACGTATTGAGATGATTACCACATACACCTGCGTATGGATATCTAATATGATATACTGGGAACTTAACCTCAATAGCATTTGGCGGTATTGTTGCTACAAGATATGATACATTTATTTAAAGTTTTCAACGTGCAAGTGACACGCAGGAAACTACCGTATCAAACTTTTCAATTTAAAAAACAGAAAGTCTTCATTTTGAAGGAGTTTTTTTTTTCTCTTTCTTTAAACATTTGGAGATATAAAACGACTAGTGTCTTGCCGTTATTGGAGGCTATGTTTTCGTTGTTAAGTGATGATACAAGTAAAGTAAGGAAGAGACTATTTTGGTTTTACTCAAGGATTTAATGACAAAAGTAAAATAGGTATTAAGCACGTATACATGCAAATGTGCAAGACCGCAGGACGGCAAATTTGAGTTCAATAGTTAATAACAACATTATTTATGTATATACTAGTATTGGCGGAAATCGCCAGATAACAAAAACCTGGTTAATCGATTATTAGTAAAAATCGGTTTTTAAAATTCAGTTTTTAAAAATCGATTTTCAAAAACCAGGTTTCAAACTAAAAAACAATACGTATTACTTTTTTAAAAGTGCTATGTATTTTAAATTCGAAAAACCTATTTAAGGCGCAATAATCTGCTTTTTAAAACCGTTTTGATTTTGAAAACCGGTTTTTACCGGTTACAATTTTTAAAGACGATTAATCACTGCCATCCAAACCCGCGGTTCACATAAAAAGGCTTTCGATTCGCCAGCCACATTATTTACATACAATATTATTTTTAAAATACTAAATTTATTAAAATTTTCGAGATAAATTCAAACTTGAAGAAAATTGAGGTGTTTACACCGTTGATAATTATGCTTGGAAGAAGGTATTTAATAAAAATATATTTATTCATATGTTTTTTACATTTATTTTTCTTTTCTAGGAAATGTGAAGTCGCATTCTTTAATGGTAGAAAGATAGTTATTAGACCCAACAGATTCATTTCGTTCTGGAATTACAACAAATGATGGCGGCATATTTTAATTTTCATTTGCCAGTACGCAAAATAGGCTTCTAACACATTAGAAGTTCTGCAAGTGGTATTTTTTAAAAGTATACTCTGAACAGCGGCAACAAATTAAAAAAACGCTTCCAAATCCAAACTTCAAATTGATAAGATTTTTTTTATGTATTTTGTTAGTCAAAATTTATTTTAGTTGTACATTCAACTTAGATCTTTGTATTATGATCATACAAACCAATTCTTTAGTAACTATTGGCTTTTCTTATCGACCTTTCTTCCCAAATGTTTTTACTCTTTAAAACATTGCTTATTGAATTTAAAAATTTATTGAAATTATTGTAAACTCTCTGTAATCCAAATAATTAATATATCTTTCAGAAATTATTAAAATTAAATCTACTATTTTAAATGGTATTTTGTTTGAATATTTCAGTGGAGAATCTGCATTAAGTGTTCTAAATGACATAAACATGTTGTTAGATAACTGAAACTTAATATTTCTCGGTGATAAAACAACCTAATAATCAATTATTTCTAATTTTTTTGTTGTTACGTCTAATCTATATATTAAAAAAAAATGTGGTAAAATTACCCCAAAAATAGATGGCAACTGGGCTACCCGCCCTGGTAAATTTTAACCTATAGGGGGGATTTTTCACATACTGATGAATATTCCTTGAAGGTGTGGTAAATGTACCTGAAATTATTCCGTTCGTTAGGGATTTACTTTGAGGTGTAAATTTCCGGGAAATTAAACTTCAAGGAATATTCCACAAGCATGTGAAAAATCCCTATAGGTGTAAATTTACCTAAAATAGGCGGTAGCCCAGTTACCATCTATTTTTTGGGGTAATTTTACACTTTTTTTTTTTTAGGGTGTGTCA